>BGZK01003857.1:0-18621 GCA_005406025.1 Eumeta japonica
ACACCAGACCGGAGAATTCAACCAATAAATCAAAATTTTTAATAATTAATTAAATTAACTTAGCTGCGTTTTGTTTTGTCCTATTTCTGAGTGAATTTTCTCTTTAATGCATTCAGAGTAGTAAAATTTCACGACAAATATATTCGCAAAACATCTTAATCCCTAAATTTCACTTTTCATGTTTGTTTCGTTTTTTTCAAAGAGTGACAAAAAGGCCCGTAGAGGAGCTTAGAGGGCTAAAATTATTTACTAAAATATTCTTTGTAACATTTATAAATCTTTAGAGCATAGTTTTATCTAAAATGTAAGAGTTACCTGGTTTCTTATGCCGATCAACAAAATGCACCAGAGCTGGGAAACTTTCACCAACCCATCAAGTGACATACGTAAGTTTTCAAACCCACTGCCCGTGTCTTTTTTTTTTGTCACCTCTATCAAAATTTTAGATCGGACTTTGTAATTTTGTGTTTGTGTTGTAAAGTATTATTAAGCATGAAAATAAATTTTTTTGTGTATGTATGTACCCAGCCAACATTTGAAAGATTGTTTTTTAATCAAAACTTATTAGTCACATGTTAAAAATTTTTAAAAGTCAATACGTTTTGATTTAAAAGTGTGAGCTTGAACAAGCAAATACTTATTGTGAAGAAATCGTGAACTAATCATCCCAGCGCTTAAAAACTGATTATTTCATTTGCTATTTTTGAGTGTTTCGATGAGGTCCTAGAAAACTCATAATTTTTTAATCGCAAAAATATCATAAAGTCACAAATATTATAGCTGTCAAATAATTTGAAAGCGACTAATAAAGGAAACGAATTTCGACTCAAAATAAACTATGAGGAAACAATCTATTAAGGACACAAATTTAAATACAAAAAGGTTCGACTATTTCTTTATTATTTTTCCGAACCAGTTTACCTTATAATTTTTTATTGTTATTTTTTCAATATGAACGGGCTGATTTATTAAGTCCGGTTTGTTACGCTTTTTACTTTTACCTTTCAATTAAGAAGGATTTTTGTGATTAATTGTAATGATTGAAAACCTTTTTGAAGAAGAAGAAAAGTAAATTGAAGACTTATTAGCTGAAGTACAACCTGGCCGTTTAGTATCAGCTCATCAGCTCCCTTTTGCTTCGAACTCCGGCTTCATCTAAACATGCACTGTTTTGCTTTGATGCTTAGACTACTCGACTACCATTACAATTAATCACAAAAAAAAAATTCTTCTTAATTGAAAGGTAAAAGTAGAAAGTGTAACAAAAGGGACTTAATAAATCAGCCCGTTCATATTGAAAAATATTTTTTGTTGACTCTAAATTAACAAAGGGAAACAAGATGAGTGGCAGCAAAACTTTTTTTTTTTTTTGATACAAATACAATATTTTAATTATATTAATTAGTTTAATCTAACAGGAAAATCAAATAATACAACTGATTAAAATTAAAAAAAAAAAAAAATGCTGGCTGGATAAGCTGCTTTAGTACCGTGAAAAAGTATTTAAATGGAATGCATTATTAGTAACCATTTAATTATCATTTTAACGCATACAACTTGGAATAGAACTCTTAACTTCTCTGTGCTGCTTTAAAATTTCCTACACTTTTTTTATACAACATCTCACAGCATTTTATTTTTGCTGTGTATTATTCAAATATTTCCATTATTCTTCAAATATAACCAGGGTTTTCCAACAATTCAAATAACAAAATCTTTACAGCAACAAACAAACCAACAGGTTTAAAAAATAAATATTTGTTTTAAGGAAAATTACCGCAAAACATTCTTTAGGCGAAATGAAGCAGTTGGCTGTTTAAATAAAAATTGTGTTTTAACATTCCCAGCAAACATTTGGATTGAAAATCAAGTTAATTTTAGATTATTTCCTGTCAACCATATTTAAATAAATAAGTTTATGTAACGCTAAAATATATCTAATAAATAAAAAATTAGTTTATAATAAAGTTTTATAAGTAAATTTGCTACGCTAAAGAAAAATTTATTAACATATTATGTTTTTCTTAACCCGCTGAGGAATCTGGATAGTTCGACAAGGTCTACGGACGCATTATATATTCCTTTTTTTAACAAACTAAACTGCAAAGCTTTTGCTTGTCTGCAGAAACACCCAGTACCTGCTGCAGGAATCGTGACTATTGAGCAGGTGTTCTATCCACTCAGCCATCAAGGCATCACTTGCTACTATGTAAAAGATTGCACGGTCGGATGAACCCCCATTTAAAACGAAGTTGCATAAATATTTTTTTATTTTCAAATCAAATTTAAATCGAAAACTGCATATTTTTTTTATTATTTTATATAATTTTCAAGGGCAAATATTTGGGAGAACGAATTACAGCAGAAAGCTTTAAATATTCTATTAGTATTGCTTACTAAAAATTTTTATAAACAAAGTTTAAAATAATAAAGTTTTTATAATTGTTATTAAATTAATTACTAAGTACTATCATTTAATATTGTTCAAACATCTGAAAAGAATACCGCAAATCATAAATTTGATTTATTTGGTTCGTCTTACAAAAATCTAGAATGAAATGATTTAAGACGAACTAGAGACATCTATCATCGATTAGCTTTCATAATTAAATTGTGTTTTTTGGTAGATGTCTTCGCTATAAACAAGAGATTTTACTACTGACCAGCAAACATTCATAATTATTTGCTGATAGATGCATCTATACATTCATAGAGCTCATGCACTACCGTGACGATTTCTATTAATTCACAGAACTCGCAAGCCGAGTTAAGGAACTTCGTTCTAATAACACTGTGCAAAAATAGAAATAAGAAAAGGTCAATTGTAAACGAAAGTCAATACACAGTGCGAAATTTTTTATAAGCATTTGAAGTTGTCGAGTTGGGAGCACTGTCCAAAATGGAAAGATCCTTGAAATTAAACAAATTAAACAAAATAATATAAATTTATTTTTGTTATACTGAAAAATGCTTACTCCCAACAAGGGTGGATGAGTTTATTTCTGATATTTACTTTTACTTTAAACTCTCGATAGATGGCACTGTCATGCAATGTTGTCATTTCTTTGTAGATCTTCATTGAAAGATGCTGTATCCTACTGCTTTCGCGGTCGAGGAGTTTAGTTTTGATATTTTTTGTCTAAAGCTGCGGATAGATGGCGCTGCCACCTAAATGTTGGCATTTACCGATTTTCATAGAAAAACTTGTATTTACGGCTTTATATGTAACATTGAAACCGTCAAAGAGTTTCTACGAAGAACAAAATAAGGCAATAAAGCTCAGTGTCAAACAAATCCACAATAACACCGTAAGGACCTAAAAGCGTACAGTAGTAGACAATAATGAATCAGCGCAAGAATAACAGTTAAAATTGTGATATGAAAACATAAAATAAAATCAATGAATTCAGCAACTTTAAGTGCATATAAAAAGAAAATCCACATTAAACTCTCTAAAACAAAATCCTTCAGGATTTTAACATGGATAACGTCGACTTTAATTTGTAATTGGCCCCATTCCAACTTACTGTCAAAATTGGATTTTCTATATCACAGCATCACACCACGTTACAATAGTTCGCTTTATGCATTTTGTATGAGCTTGACGAATTCTGACAGCTAGACAAGACTCCACGCTCTAGTATAGTCTATATTATTAGCAGTTATAGAAGTAAAGCATTCGATATATTTAGCACAAGTGTCTATTAAAACTTTTAGCACAGCGTTGTAGATTTTGCTGTTAGTGGTGTGAAAAGTAACTTCTTAGTCAGATTTACTACATTAACTAGATCTGCACCATAATTTACTATTAAGAGTGAAAGCCGCTATTAATCAATCAATTCATAATCAGCTGGACGACTTTCCACCAATATTTTCTTATAGCAAGACTCAAATAAAATTGCCAGGAAGTATTTTAAAATTTTTGAATGCAATTTTTCACATACGAAAACAATGAAAGTTCTTCCTTTTAAGTAAAACTTACCACCTTTTAAACAGAAAGAAAAGAAAGAAAGAAAAAATGTGGAAGCACACTTAATGCAGAAATATATATACTTATATGTGTTTATATATAAATAAATTTAGATATGCTTATTTAGAACAATAAAATGAGTTGTCATTTATCAGTTACAAAAGCTAAATTGTTTTAATTGCCAAATAGTACCAAATGAGCCACGGGATTCCCATCATACTTTTTCAATATAAATAATAGTAGTTTACAAAGTCAGTATTGCCGATTTATTCTCTATCGTTGCATTTATTTGCTTATGTGCAATTTTGTTTTCTTTATTCGCTTAATAATTTTATATATAAAACTCGCATAAAAATCATTTTCACATTTCCCAAAAATGTTTGCTGGGTAGCAGTAGTAGTAGAGCTTCGTTATTCTACCCCATTAATAAAGTTTATTTTAATAAACTGACCTGCAGATACCTTCGTCTTCTTTTGGCCACATTTCCTTGTACCACATTACAATCACCATGTTTGAATATCACACGTTTTCGTACCCGCCGAGAACTAAAACGTGTCTGACGATACCTGCAAAGGATAAAAAAGACAAGAGAGAAAATATGTATAAGACAAACTGCATTTGCAAATTATATAAGAAAACTGGAATAAAGCCAGCAAGAACAGGGGACACAATTATTGTCCTTGAAAAATAACCAAAGGAAATGTACTCGTTTATAAATTATATTGAAATAAAATTATGTAACAAGAGTTTGTTAAGTAAATAAACTGAGACGAAAAATTGCAACTTAATAACTACTTGATAAATTTCTTAACACTTATCAATTCTACAAACATCGTGTTTATATAATAAATTTTTACATTTATTTACTGCCAGCTTTGACGTACAATTAAACAAAATTTCTTAAATTTTATTATTCATGTAACCCAAAGACGTCTTCGGGAGGACATTAAAAACAAAAGTTTTAGAAATTATTGCAGCCGTTCTCCGTCTTAAATAAGCAAACGGAGGTGGGCGTATAAGTGGCCGTTGTAGGATCAGCCAATTTTTATAAATTCAGCAAGTGGTCATAAAATGTATCGTGCGAAACATTTGTTTTATTTTTTACGACAAATATTTAAATTAGAAATTGGAAATATCCCAACAGCCATTTTCTAATTTAAACGTTATATTCACCCGATGACTAAAAATTTTACAAATTTAGTTCTAAATGACTGAATTTTATTACTGCTGCTACAACAATATTCTGACAAAATTTCAGCTCTCTAGCTCTTAGCTTACAACTAGTTCTTAATTTTTTTTTTTCAATATGGCGGCCCACTGTAGTTTTATCGTCATTGTTGTTTTAGTATTTGTTGTTGTGCGAATTTCAGTTACAGTTTATTTTTCTTAAAATGGGGCACCCTGTGGTTTTTATGTTTTTAATGTTTTTAATAATAGTTGTTGTAGCGGCTTGATACAACAACATCCTGTAGAAGGTTCTAGCTTTAGCTTTTATAGTTCAAAAACTAAAGCTAATTTTTCTTAAAATGGGGCACCTGTTGTTTGGGGTACCTTGTAATTTTTATGTTGTTGTTGTTTTTGGTTGTAGTGGCACGATGCAACAATTTTCTGTAAAAATCTCAGCTCTCTAGCTCCTACCACTTCGGAGAATGGAGCCTGTGACGAACAGACGGACGGACGAACAGACGGTGTAGTGTCAGTAAGAAGATTTCGTTTGACCTTTCAGTATGGAGATCTGAAGAACAACTTCCATTTAAAAGTAGTTTTATAACTTTGCTGAAGAAATGAAACATTTTAATGCCAATTGAGCTCAGTGTCTAGGGTTTACAGCTAAAAATTCAAAAAAATTTTTTTGACATGGCCTACATACAGCCGAGATATAGGGACTGTAAGCGAAATAAAAGATTTTGCTAAAAGTAGTAAATAAAGTAATAAAACTCAGCTATTAAATTTTAAAATTCTGTTAAATCGGCTAATACTTATAAGCAAAATATAGCGAAAACCGATTTCTGAAGAAGTCGGATGTGTAAGTCACGCTTTCCGATAAAAGACAGTCAAGTTCAGCCACATTGAGACATCTGAATATTCTTATCACAAACCACTTTTTAAATAAAACAGCTGGCCTGTTCTGTAAATCGCTAAAGCTAAATCTCTATCACTAGCCCCGAATAACATTCTATAACTTAAGTTTCTTAATTTGGCAATATCTTGAAATTGAAGTCATCTTAATTTCAGCTTTTAGTTCCATACTAAAATGTTTTTATTTTTGTATTCTCTAATGCCGAAAATTCAGCAAAATAACCATAATATTCAGCAATTTTAATAATGAAATGAAAAGCTAAAATTGCAACGATTTCATTTTTAAGATATCACCAATTTAAGAAATTTAAGTCAAAGAATTGTATTCATCGCTAAAGGCCGCTAAGCAAAATTTGCCGATTTTTAGCAGGTCTTAAGACACCGATTCGATAATAGCTCTTAAACAAAAAAAAAACAATACAATTTTATTTAAAAAAAAAAATTGTTTAAATAATTTTACAGCTGTTTCTGCCGTTTCTTAAATTGTTCTTTTAAATGCCACGTAAAAAAATTTAAATTAAATTTCTTATGAATAAAATCCACGACAAAAAAACCTTAAGCTTTTGCAACAAAGTAAATATATTTTAATACAAAGTGCATACACTTTTTCGCCATTACTTTTTATTGCATTTCATTGTTAACCTGTTTGTTGCAGCTTTTCGCAACAACAAGAAACAATTAAAAAAAAAAATAAATGCCATCAATTAGCAAAGATGATAGAAAAATCCAGAACGTAAAAACGATTTAACAACGACTGGCATGAAATATAAATGACTTTAAGAAGAAGTGCTAAAGAGAATAGAATTTATATTTAAGAATATACATAAACTAACGAAGTAGAACGGGGCAGGAATTTATTAATATTGTGTAGAGGGAAATTTTGACTACATTAAAACGAACCCTGCAGATTTTCAATATTTATTGAAATACATGTTCTACAAGGTGTGCCAAAAGAATTCATACCATGTTGTTTGACTCTCATATGTTTCTAAATACAAAACTTCGATTCTGCGCCTCGTTTTGCAGTACTCGTATGTAGAAATTTCTCGCAGTGTACGGCTGAATTGAGAGAAAAACCAGAGAATTGTAATCAAATATGGTGTTTCTCCAAATTTGATATGTCAGAAATGTCTGGTAAAATGGCGATTTTGACGTAAGTCGAGTAACCATTTTATTGTTTATTTTACATCAGCGACATCTTCATTTGAAGGAATATTAAGGTATTGTGTTTATATGTATTTAATTTTATTTTTACTTAGGCTCAAGTTCATTTCTATATAAATTTTATATTATAATTGATGTTAGACTTAAAACAAAGAAAACAACATTAGCTGGGTACAGCTAGCTGTTTCATATCCGCCGCAATACTCATCAGCCACCGAATTCGAACCCAGGATGTCTTGCATATTGTTTAGCATTTAGCGTGAAATGCTGTCAAAATGCATACACAAAAAATATGGACGAAAAATTCATGACAAAATGTTGCTGTTCTAGTGAAAAAACATATGAAAGGTATCTGGTAACATTATACGAAAGCTGTGAAATAAAACAAGTTGACTTTATTCCACGTGTAAACAGCTGGGATAAATAGCTGCAACTAACAGTGCAAAAATCGTTAAATTATGCAAAACCACAGGATAGGCTTACTGGATACAAGTAATACTTTCCAAATGAAAAAAAGAATATTGCTCAACATTTTCCGCGAATCTAGAACACAATACCGGCCTTAACTGGAAACAATTACAACCAAAAAAAAACAGTAAAAAATTTTATAAATATTGAAAAAATTATCATATCTATTTGTTATATAAATATATTTGCTTGTTACTTTTGAATTGCAATCTCAATGCCATATTTATTTTTGCCAAGTTTTGACAGCTCGTTCGGGAAACTTGTCTAACCCAGGAACTATTTACCCGACAATTTTATTAATTTGCATCAAAATTTCTATTTGATTGATATTTTACATGCCAAAGTTACAGAAACAGAATTGTGAGAAACGCTATATTTTGCTTTAATTTATACTATTTTTCTCTCAATTTAAATGATCCATGCGAGTTATTTCTGGATTCGAATATTTCACAAACGAGGTACTGATTTTGTGTAGTGATAAAAAGGACTGGGTACTCAATAGCCAGAATTCCAAAGTAAATAATCGGTAGCGTCATTTTTAGTGACTTTTACATAGTTGATATGAACTACTTACTTTGAATATTTCTAACTATAAAATCAAGTATTTAAAGAAAGAAGAAGGAAATTTTTGAAGTAATATTTTAAATTTCAATTATAAGCAAAAAATAACGTGCTAATGCATGATTATGCATGACTGAACTTGTTGTAGGTCAAGTAGTTTAGTGTGCACTGAAAGAAGATTTCTTACGTACAGATTTCGTTGATACTTCTTCGTTAAAACAATGAAATTTTTCATTGAAATTATGAATTTTTCATAAATATAATGAATTGAACATTAAGTTAATGAATAAATTCATTAGCTTAATGAATCCTGACGTAGACCGAAAATTAACGACTATGTTTTCGTTTATTTTCGATTAATGTCAGAATTTGTTCAGCTAACGAATTAATTCATTAAACTAATAACTTAATTATAAAATTAAATTAAACTTTATATTATTACAATCGCTTTGAATAGGACGATAATTATGCTTACAGCCTGGCCGTGATTTCTGGATTGGCATCGATCGCATGCATTTGTAGCGGCAAGCAGTTGATTTGTAGCTAACTCTGACTACATTCAGCGCAGCAGGTCGATTGATATCGAATGCGATCTACATCATGCAAATTCGCGGCCCGCAATGAAATGTTGTCGTCGAAACAAAATTTAAAAATCAAAACTGTCTAAAATTTTAAATGTATTCAAATGGTACTGAAAATGTGGAAAAAATATATATGCAAATAATATATTATTTAACAATAGTATAAGCAAAAGTCAACTGGATAATTTGATGCTGCGTAAATAGATTACATTAAAATTAGTTATGTCAATCCTGATTTCGAAAATTCTGGAATTAATGAATCCCGGATATGTCTCAAACAATAACGGAAATCCGAAATTTAACTTAAAATTTCTTTGCTTCCATTAAGCATTAAACAAATGCAATACACAGAAAAATAAATTTCGTATTCTATTACTAAATTCGTAATCCCAATTACTTTTGATTGCGCTGGGGCCTATCACAAAATTGTCAAATTTAGACACCACAATTCGTAAAAAAATAATAAAAAAAAAGTTTTTTTTCTTATTAAATTATTATACTATTTATAAAGGCAGTAATAAAATATGACAAAACATTTGTTTACGACGCAAATATGTCTGTATGTATGCATGTAGGTTGCCGTGTATACGTAAGTACATACACACATATAATTATGCCATAAATACTAAAAAAAATCCAACAAGAACAATAATAAAATCAAAACGAATTATTAATTAGACAAAAAATGTCCTACAAACAAATATTTGTTAAGAAAAAGTGGTCATATTTTTTTCTGTGTATGGACTAGGCATGCAATACTTCTATATATTTGTATGCAATTACCCTGTTAAAATTATTTTGAAGCTGAATAAAGACACTACAATTGTCTTTGAAGGTTGATAATTAAAAGCGCATATTAAATACATTATGGATTAATATTTTTATTATTTATTTAATAATTAATCGTTTTTATATCAGCCATTTATGATTGATATACATATATAGGAAAAAATGCTTATACATACACATAGATTTAATGAAAGTATTACGGCTGTATTCCTAAAAAATATTTATTAAACGCATTAAAATTTGTCAAATAAGAGCTTAGTAAGCCTATAATATATTTTATGAATAAATCCGTTAATGTATGTTCTTTAACATTTACTTTCATGAATAATTTTATTGTCTTTATTTTATTTTTTAATTTATAAAATATATTGGACTTAATAAAATAAGCTCGCTCTTATTTGGTAAAATTTCTATGTAATGCTTTGTTATGTGTTTTATATATTTATGAGTGGCATTTAACAAATAAAATAAATTGCGGCTTATTTTAAATTTTAATAAGAATATTCTATCTGTATATATTCATTAAACATGTATTTTGTTTGTCCAAAATCTCGAGATTTTCGGAATTTAGAAAATCCTGGGATTTTCTGGGATACCAGTACTTAAGCTTTCACAATTCCGAACCCCAGCACTTACGAAACTCAATCCTGTTTGGCATCCCTAATTGAAACCTAAAACCTGACGATCGACAATTCGATAGCTAATGGGCGCCTCATGTGAGCGATAGTAAGTGTCTTGCTGCCGATTGATATGCCGGTCCAGGCTTATAACATTAGTTTAATAAACGAACTTTATGTTTTTAACTTCCCAATTCCCACGTATCATAATAATAGAATATAATCTTTAGATAAACTTAATTGCTCATAAAATTTTGATATAAATATTTAGGCAAATAAAAATCTTTTAAAATATTTATAATAAACAAATTAATGGAATAACAAAATGTTATTATAAAATAAATATGTTTTTAATAAAACAATAATATAAATAGTTTAAATATTGTAAGTAGTTTAGACATAAAATTTTGTAAATAATTTAAAGAAAACAACACACACACACACAAAGAGAAATGGATCAAACTTATTAAAATATTTATTTTAGTAAAAGAGTATTTTAATTGAAAAATATTCACTCATTAACAATTCTCTATTCTTTTTGCTGCAATTACGTACATACATATGTGTTTAATTAAAACTGCTGTCTTCTTCAGCAAATCTTTATATTTTTTTATGATTTTAAATATGTGTTTAAAATTTAACATTTACGACGTAGTTTTTTTATAATTTAGCAATAATAAAATTTGTTTTATAAAGTTATATACATATGTTGTAGAATTTGATTTATTAATAATATTGTATACATTTTATAAACAAAGTTGCTTAAAAATATAAATTCATTAATTTTCATGAATAGCATATGTCGTAGATGGCTCATTCATACGGAAAATTATTGAAATGATCCTCAAAGCATTTCACATTAAGACACTGAACGTTGGTTAACAACTAGAGATCAGCAAATGTTGTGAAAATGTCGCATCACGCGTAACGCCCTTCTTGACTAGCAAATTATTTGCTATAACAACTGTCAAATAATTGTCGGCACAAAAATTTGGCACGTCTGGACCTCAGTTGTTTTTGTTATGACAGCGTTGTTAAAAAAATTGTTTGAGCAACGATGTCTACCATCAAATGTCATTTTCACTTCTTTAACGTCAAAACAAAATTGAATTGTTATGGTTTTTCAAAGCAATATTGTCAACACGTTTCCTCCATACCACAGACATTAACCAATTCTTGTTAGCAGTTCTGCCAACGTTTTGTTCATTATTATAACAAATAATTTGCTAGTCAAGACAGGGCGTAAGTCGTGTGATTTGTGATTAAATTTTTAAAAGTTCATGCGCTAACATGGTTTAAAATTTATTATTATTTGCATGATTATTTCTATCATGAAATTAAGAAATTTTCTCGAAATTTCACGACATAATTACAGCACTAATATTTATCTCGATTTAAATATTTATTTTAAGATTGTTCGTAAGGAGATATTTGAGCGTCACATAGTGCGAAAATACATAGGGAAGAGTTTTAAAACTTTAAACAGAAGATTTTCCAACATTTATATTTATGAGAAGACCAAGTTATCTGCTTTATCTCGTTATGCTGTGGAGCTTTTGGACAGGTTTGTCAATAAATTGTCTTATTTTGAGGGCAATATTATTCACGATATTTTATCTGTCGAACGAGATTTCAGTTGGTAAAATTCCCAATACATTTCATGTGTTGGAATTATGCGAGAGGAAACCACTGGTTTAGCTAGACAGAACTTTTATTTACATTGGACAGGGGGTAATGATTTGTTATTTTTTTTTGTACTTTAAGGTAATAGAGTAAGGTTTAGTATTAAGATTATTTTGTAAACATAGCGTTACTTGTAATGATAAGTGTCGGGAGCAAGCATTATATATTTCAAATCAATGGTTCAATTGTAGACCTTTAATTTTAATAGGCGCGAAGCGTACGCAATACAATGTTTATGCATTTAAAATAATACTTAATAGTTTTAAGTTGACACTAAATTTATGTTCTCTAACTACTCCTGTCATATGAAAGAAGAGAAGTCTCAATAAAAAAAAAGATTCTCCATAACAGAGAGGTTTCTTGGTAAAACTAAAAATTAGTACAATTCGTTTTATTGGTTAACATTTGTTCTTCACTATTGTTTTGTGCATACATATGAAACAAGGCCTAATAAAATAAAGCTTAGATAATAAATGAAATAAAGTCCAATAAAATACAAATTTTTTTTAATAATGTTTTTTAACGTAGTGGTAGAAATCATCACAAAAGCATGTGAGATTTGTATGTATTGTGTATCTATTAGCTAATAGTTATGTATGATTGATGATGTGTAACGAACGTACTGAGCGAAGACATATACCATCAAAACATAATTTAGTTTCAAAATTAGATGTTGTTGTTTTGTTAAATCATAGAATAGATAAATTAGACTTGTTGATCTTTTCTGTTTTTAAACCAATGATCATACCCATTTAAAACGCATTGGTTTGATTATTGGTTCGTAGTAAAAACGAACAAGTAAACAAGTTAGACCCAAGTCTAGATTAAATCAAATTCAGTACTGATGCGACTTTTCAAATTTTTTGTACACATTAAAATGGTATAGATTATAGAACTTAATAATGAAGCTCAAAGCTTCTTCTATTTGTAATTTGTGTTTTTTTAGTAAATATTGGTTCTTGAAAATATTTAGAGCTTTACTCAAAATGATTTATTCGCTATTAAGCAATTTTATTTGAAATTTATTACTTTTGGGTATGAAAGTTGCTAAGAAAAAGTAAATACAGTAGCAATACGAAAAGTTGTTTTGTCTTTGAAAATGTGTTCAAATGTTTTTAATTCTCATTATTTCAATTGAAATAATAGAATATGAAGTAAATGTTTGAACATTATTTTCAACAAGGTTTTCGAGTCTACTGACGAGCTGGAGTAGCATCAGCGAAATGTCGGCGGCATATAGACGTGCTGAAAGACTAAGGCAAAAACAACTAAAGGGTCTTTGACCCAAAGTAATAAATTTTAGAGCTTTACTACAAATTTATTTGACTAAATTTGTGTTTGGTGTTCGTGCAGTCTGCTGCGCCAAATCTGTTTATGCTTAGAGGTTCAATTACCAAAATCGTATAACGTTTATGGAAAGCAGCTGGCAAGTAACGCTCAAAGTGGGTGTTTATTATGAAACGTGTCACTAGGTCTCTTACCTAAAAAATCTATATAAAATTAAGTATAACGTTTCGAATGCCAAACACAATAAAGCAGCTATTAGATTTGCTTGCAATGGCACTTATTCCACAGAAAAAAACAAATATTTATTTGTAAAACATTTTTCTCCAATTAATAATTGTTTTGATTTTATTATTGTTTTTCTTGTCACATTCTATTACTGCCTGTTATAGATAGTATAATAATTTAATTAAAAATAAACTTTTTTTTATTTTTTACGAATTGTGGTATTTAAATTTAACAATTTTGTGATAGATCCATCGCAATCAAAAGTAATTGGGATTACGAATTTAGTAATAGAATACGAAATTTATTTTTTCTGTGTCACTACCACACAATAAAACTTGAACAATTTTTAAACGAGTAACGTTAGACGTTAGACAAGTTCTTATTAACTCATCCTTGTGACGACTGTTAAAAATCCAATTATTAACAATCATTTACACATGTATGTACATACTTAAAGTCTTTTTATATGAAGCAGAGACGTGACTGGCACATTTTAACTGAAAATTCGCTGAAAATTGATAAGTTTGGTCTTCCAATTCATTTAAATTTTCAATGATTTTTACACTAATTGCTTTGCTTTTTTTTGTATGAAAGACAATCTGGCATATTAAACAACAGTTTGTGTTTAATACTCACAAAAATTTTGTTACAATATTTTTATAATTTTGCATATGTATTAATAACTCTTAAAAAGTGAAAATTTATAAAACAAAAAATCAAAAACAAATTAAAAGTAACAATATTATATACTCTACCGCAATAAAGTTTGTGTAATAAAAAATGAAAATATTATAAGAAATAAATTGCAAGTGTACATTTCAGCTGTTTAATTATCACAACATCATGCAAAAGACATTTTAAAATTTAATAAAAGACAAACTAAAGAAAGGAACTTGGCATGTACAACACTTTTACTTGTTTTTTTTAATGATTAAAATTTTTGCGAATTTTAAAACACTTAAGCATTTTGTATTTTGTGTTTTTCTCTTAATTATTTTGTAATAAAATTTCTTTTTAATTTTATAAACTATTTTTCTTGTTTCTTTAGCGAAATGCCATTGAGAACTGTCAAATGAAACAAAATCTCTGCTTAATCAAGTAAATAAAGAGAAAGAGAGTGTAAGGAGAAGGGCACATGTTTATCATAAATATTTACACGATTTATAGGTAAGTCAAAATATTTTCTTTATTAATTGTTATTATGAGTATAATTATTACATTATTTTAAGTTTGACTCAATTTCATTTGAGCTGGTGGTTTTGTTGTGAGTTTAATAAAAACTAATTTGTTTTAATATGTTTTGAAAAGTCTTAAGAATTTTAATGATAAGACATATCCCAGGAAGTTGATAGTAGATTGAGTAAACTTATATGCAGCATATTGAATTTTTCAACTACATCTGGTAAATGTCACTATCACTATAAACCTTGGTTGAGGTAATTCCCAATAAAAAAAATATATATAAAAATTAAAAAAAAAAATAAAACAACTCTTTTACCAAGCTTAATTTAATAATAAATAAATTTCACGACAGTGCAAACATCTGGGCTCGAAATTGTCCCTTGCGATAAAGCGTGTCATATCGAATCGAATATGTTGATACATATCGAATAAGCGAATAAAATTATCTCAAATAAATTGCCAAAACAAATTCAGTCTTGGAAAATGGTTTATGCGTTTACTATAACAGTAAACAATAGTTTATGATTAGACTAAATCATTGCTAATAGTTTAGGATTTATCTTAAATTCGAATAAATTACCAAATAAAATAAGCAGGACATCACACATATATAAATTAATTTTGCTTCATACAGAATGCTCCCAGTAGTCATTTATTTTCCTCCAAACCCGCCAACTTCACCACTAGTCACTTTCGATTCAAAAGAGTCAAGTCACGTTATATGGTGTATATGTTGGCTATAAATATTAAACAATGATTTAAGAACAGAGTACTATATATCTACAATAGGTTGTGAGGTATCGAATGTCGTAATCCTAAAATAAAAAATTTCGATCATTTCTTCACGATATCGAATGCTGGGTTAGCTGTTTTCAGTGATTTGATAGTGTTTCTCTTTACACGAGATTCAGTTAAAACCAAATGCACAGATTACTCTCTCAACAGCTTTCTCACTTATCCACATTTCAACAACAAAAAAACTATAGATAAAAACAAGTAAGAAAGCTATATGCAGCTGGGCCGAATCTTAAATATCCTTCAAAACTAACGTATTTCGGTACCAAAAGTGTTAAAGTTTACCAAAAGTCCAGTTTTGAGAAATCGGTTTCGCTATATCTCGGCTAGATATGGATCGATGTCCAAAAATTTTTACTTAGAAGCAGCGGCAATCACCACGATATGTGTTTCTACTACAGAAACGCGTTTTAGTTCATAAAACCACCCGATTCCTTCAGAAATCGGTTTCGCTATATCTCGGCTATATGTGGACCGATGTCGAAAAAATTGTTTTTCATCACTAATGACTAAGTCAAATCCAAATATTTACTTTAAATCAAAATTTTAAAAATTTCCACAAAATGCAAATTTTTTCCGAGGTACCTCCGGTGTTTCGGATATATCTCAGCTATTCGTAAACCGATTTTGCTGAATTTAAATAGCGATTCCTCGTGGATAATGTGCAATATATTAGTGAAAGAACGAAGTTTCTAAGTCAAATAGTTTCTCAGAAACTTGATTTCAACAACTCACAAAACGGACATCGCTCAAATAACTTTTCTATTAACTGATCAAGAATATATATACTTTAATGGGTCGAAATGAATATTGAAAAACTACAAACGTAATCACAAACTTATATACCCTTACACAGTATGTGAAGGGTATAATTATGCCTGAAATTCGCTTCGACACAATCTATAGGAAACATTTCACGTAAAGAACTTTTAATTTAACACGAAGCAAATGATTAAACAAGTGGCATCTTTTGCGTACTTTGGCAATTAAAAAAATTACCGTGCAGTGTTGTCAAAGTTTCGTTGTGTTTTACAGCTGTTGCTGTAGGATTTATTGTATAAGATGGAGCTTGAAAGCCCAAGTTAAGTGTAAGTTATATAGCACGCGTGATATTTCGTCACTCCCTTCGCTTTATTATCTACTTTTATACGAATTGTCTGTGCTGTAGTGGTATATCTTCCTTTAATATTACAAAATTCTACTGCTAAAGAGTAGCATGAATCGCAAGCACGAGATATGTAATTTCAATGTAAAATTTGCAAGCTCATAGTTACGGCGAATAAGATTTAAGCCTGACCACTTTTAAGTTTCAAATTTTCGCTTGACAGTTTAATGTCTAAACAAATATTTTAAAAATTTCTTAAGAATAAGTAATTCTAAATTTCCGAGAAAGAAGAAAAGTATAACTTTCCCACTTCTAAATGATAACAATTCAAAATCTAAACGTACTATCTTTTCTGATAGCAAATGGAATCGTTGTGTAGATATTTTACGTTGCTTATTTCACACCAAACAGTTTACCGTATTTGATAAGTAAGCAAATTATCATATCTGATACTATATACATTTTGTTGTTATCTTTAAGTGTTACTTTCAATAGAAAATGTTTGATGGGTTATTATTATTATTATTCTTATCAGTGTCTGGAAAAGCAGTCTTTATTTTTATAAAATACATATTTATATAGAAAAATCTGTTCATTATATTTATGTAGTTTTACTAGAGATGGACGTGAATAGATTTCTAACGACATAATGTAGCTTTTCAATGGTAGTTTATCTAGAAAGAGTCGAACTTGCTAAAATGAGTGCAAAGTTGTCCAAGGAAATGTGAGGGAGATGAATAGTCTTGATTAATGCTTCGTTTAAGTTGAGTGCAGACATTTTTTTTAATTTATTCGATATAAATTAATTTCGATTTAACTTCAGCCATACAGTCAGTTAATCTTTACCGAAAGAAGGGGAGGCATGACACACACATTCTAACTAATTTCGATTTAAATACGCAGCTATAGTTAGATCTGTCTATTACTGAATTCAACTAAAACAGTTTTGAGTTTATATTTCTCCCAACCTTAAGTGAATTTTTTTATTTCCTTAAATTTCATTAAAAATTATTTACGTTCATTATCTTTGTTCAAAAAATTTAGTAATCCCTGTAAGTAGCTGAATCAATTCACGTACATAAGTGTTACCCAACACTGTTGAAAGCCCATCAATTTACAAAAAAAATAAACACTGAAAGATAACAATTTGTTGCCATATTTACATATATAATTATTATGTTACATACGGTCTGCTTTCAACAAATATAATTTTCGTTTAATTTTATTCTTTTTCCCCCTTTTCATTTGTTATCCGGCTCTTACATACAGTATGGGGTATACATAATAGGGCTGTGATTCCATTAAAGTAAAGTCTACATATTCTAGATCAGCATTGATAGAAAAGATGATTGAGTGATGTTCGTCTGTCCATATGCCGTTCTGTAATAAGTTGAAATATAATTTCTGAGAAAACCACATAACTTGTAAATGCTAATCTCTCAGAACATCTTTGAAAAACTAGACGTACCTCAGAAAAAAGCAGGCATTATGTATGGAAATTTTCAAAGATTTAGTTTGCTCCTAAAACCAAAAAAATTTTCAACTTATGTCCAAGTATAGCTCAGCTATATATCATTTAGAGCATCCGATTTCTGTAAAATTTCACTTGTACCACAAAAAAACGGTGGCAAAATGCAGACTGTTAAAGTTAAACAAAAATTGGGTTCTTTCTTTTATGCATCGGTCGGTAATCGAGGTATAACGAAAGCCCGATTTTCAAGAACCTGGCCCAGAAAAAATACACAAAACAAATTTTTGGTCAATCCAAGAAATTATAGCTGGAAGCGAAATAAAATAATTTTATGGTACCAAAATATAAAAGCGGCAATAAAGTGAAACTACAAAAAGACAAAAAATTCAAATCTTGGGCAATCGGCTCGCATGTAGGCGAACTATGGCGAAAGCCGAGTTTTCAAGCAGTTGACCAGAAAGCAAACTAAAACTATTTTTGCTACCGACATACACATATATACGGCAATACTTTTAGGTTGTGGGAAAGAAGAAATAACAGTTGTAATTGTCGCTTTGAAATGAAATAAAATCATCCAAGCAACAAGTACAACAAAGTGATAAAAATTGGAAATGATTGATACAAATACAAAATAAACAGAAAGT
>BGZK01003858.1:0-18606 GCA_005406025.1 Eumeta japonica
CATGCATATTAATTACCTAAGACAGTCAATAGATTCAATCGTTTACATATCGCCATAAATTGTTACTGTTAAGTTTAGGATTGATTTTAAGTAAATTTCGCTTTTCACCTTATTTTATTTTATATGTTTGATTTTAATTAATAATAGTAGTAATATGTTTCAACACAAGCACAGCACCATCTGATCCCAAATTAAGAACCTAGGCTTGTATTTGTAGGTAGTAATTAATAGAAGACATATATATTATATTTTTTTTGTAAATATATACACATAATACATACAAACACCTACACTCAAGACAATCATTCATTTTTAATTAAATATATATTTATCTTGTGTAACAATCTAACCGTCATTCTCAGCGCACTAAGTAGGGTCAATAGTAACTGCGTCAATCAGGCAGTCATCTGATATCATCATGTAGACATTTAAATACTTACTGAATACAGTCATTACGGATTCCGACAAAGTTTATATTACACACAAGGTCTATGTATACTGCATAGGCGAGTATATATTTTTATTTACATATTAATGCATATACATATATATTATGATTCCATTGTTGACTGGTACTGAAAATATTGTGTTTGTTGGTGAAATGTTAACTACATCAGGAGAATAGAAAGTGTACTGTAAAAATCTAACAAAAATTATTTGATGATGGCGATAAAAAGAAATCCCAATAGCACTCCTCGATTAATCTGTATAATATTATTGAATGTTACTGGAATAAATGGCATTGTGACACGTTTACCAAAAGATAGAAAATAGACCTGAACTGTAGAAGAATTATCATGAAATGTAGTCATAAATATATTAATATAACAGAAATTCATCTTAAAATTCTCCCATAGTGGCGGGAGTTCATTGAGACAGAGATTATTGAAACTTTCATTAATCAGCCATTTGCTACTTCCTCCAGAGTGAATTTGAAGAGCACAAGACTGACTTGGCGCGAGAAATAGCAACTTTAAAGAAATGCTTAGAAACAACGAATGCAAACCGCAATTCAGAACTCATCCAGAAGTTGAAAGATGAACGTGCGGCGTTAACAGACCGCATACAGTCACTGGAACAAGAACTACTTACCGCCAAGAATAAAGCTAATACGAACGCAGTCGATGACAAGGATCAAGCTGTAAGTATTTTATTTTTGGTATATCTATTTGTTAAGTGAGGGATCAGCCAACATTTGATTTCTGATCGACTAAAGAGACACCTAGACGTCTGTTGACGCTAAGTATATCATGTATATACTTAGCATTTACATATCCAGGTATTATGTTCATTTACTACATTTATTTGTCATTGAGTTGAAATTTTAATACTGAAAAGGCAAAGTCAGGTTCCGCACCGTAGATTTTCCGTGAAGACGTCGGAATACAATCATAAAAATACCTCTGACATTTGCTCTGTATGGGACTTTACGTTCTTAAATTCCTTTTGATACGGATGTTCCTTTGATTTGCATTTTCTTTAATTCCGCGCATATTTACGACCCATATGAGACGACATCTTTGCAATTTTCGATTTAATGCCAGTTTTTACATACAGGTACACATTAGGAAACCCGCGGTAATCCGGGTACCGCTCTAAATTTGGATATCTTTCACGATACAGCCTAGCGGCGGCATTCGCGTTGCATCTGCATTCACCATAAATTAGGTGCATATTCGCATATTCTCGTGAAGTGTAGCGCGTAGGTATGGCAGTAACAAGGTAATGCCACCGCAGATAAAAGTCCAACTCACAAAATAAACAGGTCCAAAGAAGTAGCCAAAGTTGTCGGTGATAAATCAACACGAGCGAATACGGAAAAGCGTGCAGTAGACGAATGAGCGGAACGTACTGAATAGTTACGTTTCTGGTTAGCGTCACTATCTGTTTCATTCGCACCAGTTAAAATGGCGCATCTCCCGTCTCACTGGTGGCGTCACTATCTGTCCCTCACTCTTGGCAAATATCTTCACTATCCACATCTTTCATCATTCTGGCGTCAAATAAAACACCTCCAATAAGCTTGCGCGAATCAAAGTCATTTTAACGAAAATACTAAATTCGCATAAAATCGGGTTACTTCAGGTTTTAGTTTTTTTCTAAGATTTTTTTAGTATTAAATCAAGAAGTGCTGTACCATTTTGGAATCCTGATTAAAGGCGCCAACTTTTGATATTTTCTAAATTGCTCTAGTACATTTTTTTAAAGGAGGGCCTGTCAAAGTGAAGAAATTTCAAAAATGTCGAGTTCTTAGTTCGGAAAAAGTGTTAGTTATCTTTAGAAAACTTGGGGTAATTATGTTATTATTTGACTGTGGTTATGGATATGACATTTAGGGTTATGGTTAACAACGTTTGAATGGACAAAACAATACACATTAACCACAGTAACCGAAAATGGTTACATTAAGGAAAAAAATTGTTTTTAAATGCCTCTAATTTCTAAGGATCGTGGTGTGATTTTTTTATATTTTCATGACGACTACCATTTACCCTATTGTCCCGTTTCAGCTTATCGTTGAGTTTGGGACTCCCTGTATATTTATTGTATTATATCACTTTGAGTCCTACTAGTTCTTTTTTTGTTCTTTATAATGACACCTGAATCAACATTCTAGGCAAATGCGTTTTCATACTACACTAATTCATAATTTTCCACGACGTTAATTCACAATAATCACACTTGCTTTAGCCCGATAAAGTCACCGGCAAAACAAACGCTTCATGATAAACACATACAGACAAGCTCTATCCATTGTGACCTCAACCATTGTTATTCCATTATTAGTCTCGTGATAATTACGGATCGAAATCTGACAGTGTTTTATAGCACACGACAGTTTTACTGCCTATAACTGTACTTTACGAGCGATAACGTTTCCACGTCAATAGGGTCGCAACACTGTAATTTAAAGTACCTGTCACTTTGCACTATAGTGTAAAAGGTTAAATTGCTTGTAATCTTCCAATTATTATTGCTTAGATTTCTGTATAGGAACGCAACCTTTATGGCGAGATATAAATGCCTGGTCGCCGTTATTTACCGCAGTGATCACTATTGCGGGTAACATGAAATTGAACATAGATAAAAATCATTTCTCAGCATCTATTTGAGGTGAAAGATTTTTTATCGGCAATTTGAATTAATCCAGGAACATTTTGAGTAATATTTTTCTTATTTATTATAATTATAACTATATGAACTATCATTTGAGGGATATGATATAGGGCTCATATGAAATCTTAGAAAAAAAATGCTACTTTTACTTTTTTCTTACATTTAAACCATAAAATGTAAGGAGAAAGTGTTTTTTTCCCCACCTTTACTGTTTTGATAATGTTAGCACTTAAAAAATTCGTAATCCTAGATGGTCTAATATAGGTACATCACCAGGAAAAATAAAAAGTTATTTCAACCACACAGTTTCTAAAAAAAACTTAGTACCTAAAGGCCATCTCTGCAACTTTCCTCTGACTTTAAATGATCAGACATAAAATAAAATCTCGGGGGTAATTTAAAAAATATTTTTTTCAATTTTTTTTTGTTAACAGTATCTCACGAACAAATCTACCGATTTTGATTGGACCGACGGCAATCTACGTGATTTTGTGATATCAAGAGCTGATTAGTTTTTGATATCAAGAACTGATTCGTTTTTTTAAAATCGATCGGTAAAGCCGTTTAAAACTTATTAAAAAAAAATTAACAATTTTATTTTAGAGATTTCTCAAAATCTACCGGAAATCTAAGTTTGGTGAAACACTTTGGAAAGCCACTTGTTTGGTTCTAATCGGTCAAGCCGTTCAAAAGTTATGGAAGGTTTACATACATCCACATGCGCGCCGCACATTACGAACACAATCGAAAATTGTCAGAGTAGCTTCTTGTGACCTTAAAACGTCGAGATCTGATGAAAACTCGATTTTCAAAAACGGGAGAAAGCCATTAACTTCCTTATTTTTAAAATTTTCAATTGTCTTAGTGAGAAGTTAATAAAATTATTTTTGTCTCTAGTCTGTAAACTATTAAGAAACCATATTAAGTTTGTCTATGTCCACATCAGCACTAAACCATCTGCCAGGTCCATACTTAAAATGAGCGTTAGTTTCTTTTATGATGCCATCGACATATTCAGCAACAAATTGGATAAAACGAGGTGTCGCTAGGCAATTTTTAAAATATTGAAATGTTCGTTATTCGATCACCCACTTTAGATTACAATAATAATTCTTGTTTTTAATAATTATACTGTATATGTTGATTATATAATTAGAAATTATAAATCCAACGACAATACAAATGGGTTTATTACGAATGCATGTCAACTTTACTCTTTAATGAGCAGTTTAGGAAGTATAAACAACAATGAATCACCTAACGCATCCTCACAAGCTAGTTTGGTTCCAAACTTCTAAGTAATATAGCTTATAATTCTGTTCAAGAATATCATTTTGTACTAATATTAGTCAATTTAAAATTTATTAGTAAAATAATGTACTGTTAAAAAATTCTTTATTATATTCTAATATGTGCACAGAATTTTAACTAAATAGTTATCTAACATTTTTGTATAGCACTATTTCTCTAATGTCTTTTGGTCGATGCTCCATAGCTCCTTTTATATTCCACAAACTCAATTATTGGAACATCATTTTTAGATTAACTTGAGATGATGAAAAGATGTTGATATAAATTGATTGCCCTTAATATTTCACAAGGGGCAATTAGGTATGATATGTTTGTGTGAGTTTCTCCACAGTCATGTGATATTCTTTAGGTATATATTTCTATAACTATCGAGACCCTTGCAGTCAGTTACAACAAATATTAAGACTTATGGTGGTTCATATCACCTCCATCCATAGTATTGAATAGTCTATAAGTCGTCTATTGTTAAAATATAATCGGATCATGTGTCAATTATTTTGACTGTAAATCGTTCATGCAACACTCCACTAATACGAATTCTATAAGACTGTATTGTTGTCATCTATGATTGTAAACAAAGTAATAAAAGAAATTTTTGAAACTATCTGGTCCATAAAATTTAAACATATTATACAAGCCCTATTCTTCGATATAAGCGATTATGTTCTAATTCTGTCTTATATTGGTAAAGGACCATACTGCCATTTAATTTTCTAACAAAGAAAAAAAAGAATACTGAAACATATATTTTCTTATGCATGACCACATATAACTTTTACCGGCTGATTTAATGTTGATGATTTTCTATTATGTTCTCTACTTTAAAATTGATTCTATTTCAATTAGTAAAAAAATGCATTTAAAAGTTTGAAAATAGAAAATGAAATTATAAGTTTTCAGCAATTACTTTTTAATTCGGTTTTAAGAGTTTCTTTTCTGTTGGGAATGGTATACTTCCAGAGTTGGTCGTATTTATATTTTATAGAGAAAAATCTACTCTTAGATATTGAAAAATATGGGCTGAAAGACATGTACTGTTACTATGATTAAGTACCTATTATCAGTTATAATCATAAATAATTTATTACAGGGTAATTATTACATTTCAATAAAAGTTTTATATTGAATATAGCATACTTTAATATGAAAAATTATACCAACTTATATGTCCATGTTTAAAGGAGATTTGAATTTGAACAAATTAATAAAGTATGAATACTTAGTGTTCTATTTTTGTAAATATTTCGTGCTAAATCTCACTTTTATCTCATTTTAGATTTTTGATTATGAAAGAACAAATAAGTTGAAACAAAAGTGATATAGTTCTCTCGGAAAAAAATTAATTTATTTCTCCAAAATGGAAGAAGCCGTATAGTAAGGAAAAAGTCATTCTTTCCAGGACAACAATATTATTGTATTTACGCGCTTTACTTATACGTGTTAAATATCTCGAAGCGCGATAATTGAAAAATATTCTAGTGGTTCCGGTGATTGCTTAATTCGATTTCATAGTGCTTTTCGTGATAGTGAATCGTGTAAAAATTATTAACACCCTTTGTTATTTTGAGTGTGTACGTTTTTTTTTTTCAGTCACTAAACCCCAACTCGAAAATCCGCAAATGCCAGCATTGATTATAATGCTTTGAAGCTTAAAATATAAAATTTCTTTTGCAGAATCCTTTTACGTCATTGTTATAGGGAAGGACTTCATCTATAACTGTTGTAATCTTATTGATGGTTATGATTTATATCTTTATAATAATATTGTTGCATAAAATTATGATTGCGACGATATTGGATATTTTCAGGACTTTAAAACGTGGTGTTTAGTAATATGACTCAGAAACGTGTAGTACTTTTAATACCAATCGGCGCATCAAGAAACAATACTGAAAACATAATCTTTAAATATGTTAATTTATTAAATGTTGAATGGGAAAGTGTATTTTATAATGAAATAATTAATTTAGTATTAAATATTTTCTAATGAGCAATCTTTATTTGGAATCCTTTATTGTTATTTTTTTGTTTTAATGATAAACAGTAATTATTATATGTGCAATCATACTCAGAAATTTATGAAAGTTTGCATAGACATTTCATGAAATTTAGGATAAGAAAAGTAAACTTCTTTGAACAAAAATATGTTATCTTCACCAACTCCTAGTTTCTCATTACACAGTATTGTTATTACATGAGGTCTTTGATACCACGATGCAAGATCGTTGAATTCCCTCAACCATTGTTTTGGGTTCAGATATTTGAAATGGAAACAATGAGACATGTTACATCTGGTAACATTAATCATTTAAAGGTACCAACAATTTAAATAGTCTCATTTTAAAACAAATGTACTTATTATATCTTTAATAATCATTCTACCACCCAAAAATGTACACGGAAGATATTGACAATTCATTTGGTCTTGGATTGCGAGATAATACCGTCAACGTTGTACTTGGTGAGACTCAATGGGTCCTTGTCCAACAAATTCAGTTCGCTCGCCGCCTTGTCTCTGTAATAGTATCGTTGTAGCTGAGACCCACCGACCATAGAGTTATGGGTAAAGTGTGTACGTGAAAAATAGACTATATAGAGCAAGCCGGTAGTAACAGTAAGGGCGATTTGGTGCATTACTATACGACGCGCTTTCTTTCGTCCAACAGTTTTCGGTCCAGCCACGGAGTAGGCACAGGCGTTCCTGGAAAGAAAAATGCTTATGATATATAGGCATGTCGTTGTCGCGATTGCGTCAATATTGGACAATTGCACACGGTGCTGCATATCAATTGTGGTCAAAATGTATATTTTAGGTCAAAACATTATACTTGTAGTTAAAATATTTTAGGTTTAAAATCTTACAAAAACGATGCCAATTATATAAAATTTAATTTAACCATTAATATAATAAGAGATTATATAAAAATGTATTATCTTTAAAAATTAAAGCACTTGAAAAGTTATTATAAAGTTATTATTAAAATAATAAAAGTTACTATTCTTCCATGTAACTATATCATCTATCCTATACAATTACTAACGCATATTGGGCATTAAAAACAAGAATATTTTATGACTATCATTAAATTCTATTCACTAACTTGAGAGATAGAATTAGAGCTTTCGTGAGCACGGTCACTAGGCAGTGCAGCGCGTGAGTCATAATAAGTAGTAGCACCCACACCGCTACCAGGTAAGGGGGGCAGGAAGCTGCCCAGTGCTGCTGTTGGTAATAATTAATATGTTATTTAATCGGATATATGTAGAAATACATATTCGGATTTATAAATATCACCACAGATAAATTATACATGCAATTATATTATTCTAAACGTATTTTATCGTCATTTTTGTTACGGAAAATCTCAATATTTTTATAAGTAGACGATATTATGAATATGAACTTTGGAAAAATGGAAAACTTGCATTGCGTACCTTGCACAAGTATTTTGTTTACTGGCCCTTGTTGGCGGCCGTCGTCCCGCGACACCGCTCCCAGCGACACGACGCGCCGTCCTCCAACATTGCGTTTGCACCGCATTCTGTTGCCTCTCCTTCGCCCTGCGCACCCGCCTTTACATCTCGCTCCGGTTTCGATAGCTAAAATAATATAATTCTAAATAATAATTGATTAATATACATGTGTATAAAGGCTGTCTCTCATCTAAAATTAAACATAGGGAATTAACAAAAACGGAATCGGAACAGGGTCTTTGACATAGAGATGGAAATTCTTCAGCGTAGACAAAATTATCCTCAGAGAAGGTAACTCCATCACTTAAAAGCCAAATTCAAGTATAATAAAAGTCATAGGGTTAAAACATCAAAGAGGTTTTATATATTGAAGTTTTGAAAGTCCGCTCTAATGTGGTATGTATAAATAATATATACTGATTTGACATCTGATTATTTTTCATCTTGAGCTAAGTGAATCTTTCAAGTAATATATTTATTGAAATTATGTTTTCTAGAACATACTCGTAAACTTTATATATTAAGATCAACACACCGTTCAACCGATCACATTGTTTGGCATGTATATGTATATGTATTTTTTGTGGAGATCTAGTTTATGCTATCCCTTTTGTTGCAACTCCCAATTAGATGGTGCTGCAACATTTCAACTTTATAACGTTTAACTATCACCACAAAGATTGACATGTATATATATTTTTTTTTTAGAGGTGGTTTTGCGCTGGTCTTTTGTTTTAATTTGACACAGATGGCGCTGCAACATACCAACTCTTATACAGTTAAATTACAACGTCAATAATAACAAATAGTGACAGGGATTAGTGATTAGTAAACGGTTTTTTCTTTTTTTAATTAATTATTTGTGAAGTTTATAAAATTCGCAATGCCCTATATGAGTAACTTTCCAACGATAACTGACGATCCGGATATAAATTAATAGAAATTTCAATTTGACGACACCAGTCGGTTTACATTGAAGGAATATAAATACTCAATGAACTCCAAATTTACAATGTCGAAAATTGAGTATTGAAAATTAGCATGATAGCAAAATTGATATAAGTATGATAACTATAAATGCAATTAAAATATGTTAATATAACTTTATTATTATATTATTTATTTGTTAATCTGTTACATAAAATAAAAGTTTAATGTATTATTGAAAATATGAATAAATTTAAATTTATTTATATAGACATGATACAGACTGGCAGGACAATGACTGCCGGGTCCAGTTAGTAGTTTATGAATTCAAAGATTGCAGAAATTAAGAAATTATTGATGTCTTTGTTTTCAAAACAATTTGCTATAATATATAACAGATCTATATGATCATATATCATTTCAAGTAGTTTGACTTCATGGTATGCTATGTATCTGTAGATTTTCTGGTAGTTATTAAGTTATAAACTAATATTTTTTAATGATTATTTAAGATTTAAAACAACCCACTTCAAATAATAGTACCTACAAGTTATATATAAACAATATAGTTTACTTACGAAAGATCAAGAAAATTACGTTTCAGATTTATGACATGCTCCATATTTTACTATTATTATTACTGTTTTACTATTATATTTTTATGCGGTAGAGCCATGCTGTGACCAACATGGCAGCAGGACGAGATAATGGGACAGCTAGACCGCTGTGCTATCAAACTCTCACAGAATACCGACGTGAGTAGCGCTTCCGCTGTTGTCCTTCGTCCAGTGGCCCAGACATATCTACATACGTGATTGTATATAGAAATATTTGCACGCCTGCCCGCCTATTATGTTTTGTCTATTGAATATCTCGATGATTTTTGCTAATTTTCGAAACCGACAATGACAAAATATCTATCCCGTGAATTCTGAGACTTTAATAGATTGTTTGAAAAGAAATGAAGTTTTTATTTTTTTTTAATTTATTAGGATTTCGTATCGATAAATTAGAAATTCATGTGCATGCTCCACCTGTAAATGTCAGTTCATAAATGATTTCCTCTTTACTTGTGTCATCCTGTCGTTTTGTTTAATTTTGTTTCTAGACCAGTGCAAAGTTCACTACAAGTTTTGAGGAGCGAGTTTGAATATCAAAATATGTATGACAAAACGACGGTATGGTTTGATTGCGTCTACTTAAAAGCTGAAATTGTTTACACCTCCGAAGACCTGGAGACTTGAATTTATATTAATTTTTAAGTTTACAAACGGGGAGACAGACAGACAACAGTGACTCTATAAATGTCCCTTTATTTATGGTAGGTACCATGTTTATCGCACTCTAGAGAATTATTTTTGCAACTGCATCGGTTTAAATCGCTAGCATTAATAGTATCTAGTCGCCTAAGAAAAGGTGTACTGGCATGCATTCAAGTCTTACCATAAACTTTCTGTTTTGGAATTTTACTTAAAATCTTGACAAGGGTTTTCATTAAAATACATCTCTTATATATATATATATATATATATATATATATATATATATATATATATATATATATATATATATATATATATAATCAAATCTCACCTATCCAAATGGATGTATTTTGCGAAAACCTTGTCAAGATTTCTAAATAAAATTCAAAACAAAGAAATTATGGTAAGACATGAATCATACCAGTACACCTTTCTTAAAACTAATCTATTAATCTAACTATCTTTATATCGTTCATTCACATATTCTACGTTTTATATAAATTACTTGTCGATATAAACAAACACCGACGTACATCCGAGTATTATGTTGTACCATCCGCATTTCAAGATCGTCAAATCCAATGGATTCTATTTAAACGTAATTATGTTCAATTAAATTGAATGGAAATATTCTATTCGTGACCAATTAAGTAATATGAACACAATATGAATATTTACGCTGGGGCGCGGCAGCTGTGGGTGACGAGGTCTAATGATTTTTGGTGGAGGTTGTGCTTTTCATGTTCGCTTCACTCTTAGTGAAAGACGGATGATCACCGCACATGCTGGAAATTTTAAACATATAATCAGATAATGCATATATTTCCTTAGGTTATTACTACCGCAAATTGTCATCGAGTCTATACGTGTCTCGTTTAAGCAAACTTCGCGAGCCTAATTTTCTCATTATAATAAAGAAAATTTACGTTAGTGATATACGTGTCGAAAATATGGAGATGTTATTATCTTAGTATATTAAAGCTATAAAAGTTATGGATTACTTACATATTTTGTGGTCTGGTTGAGTCTTTTTATCTGACTCCATTCAGTATATTATTGACTCGTGTAAAATACCTTATTCGTAAAATATTTAAATTTTATGTTGGAAGATTTAATTGCAAATAATTTGACTTTTATCTCAAACAAAATAAATTATAAATATCAAGACAAATAATTTCAAAAAGTTGTTAGAACGTCATACCTATGCAATGACAAATTCGACATTGACGTTTAGATGAAATATTCGTCATATGAACTTATTCTAAATATAATTTTTCAAACATCCATTAACGTAGAAAAATATCATATAATTAGTTAGTCCGATCAAATAAGGTTTGAAATCAAAATTTGGCACTCAACTTTGCATTCTTGATATAATGTAATTTTAATGATACAAAAAGCAATATGTAAAGGCTTTTGTATTTGTAATCCCCGATAAGGATTGAAAAATATTTAAAAAGTGTTTTGTATTCAAAATGTTAATAGACAATAAGTAATTAAAATGCGTAAAGTTTAAAATTTCGTATAAAAAGTATCTATAACTGTTTGCTCCAGTTAATATTAATCAAGTTAAGGACGTTTTAAGTTTAAGGGATGAACGTAAATTTAAAAAATCGTAGGAGTAGAAAAATAAGCGATTTTTGATGTGACACGCGCGTATACACTTTGATACTTCTTACTGTAGCTGCGTTTCTAAGATTCTATTCGACTATAGTTGCTTAGTAATACGTATACGATTTCTACACCCGCGCCGTATTGTTTACAATATAATTGTTTTTAAAGCGTTTAAAGATTTCGAATCAGTTATAATATTATCGAATCAAATGCAGTGACAGTGACTATCAAGTGACCAAAAGAAACAAAAGTCAATCATGGTCAAAGTGCAGGCTGCAGTGAAACGTTTGATACGTGTCCACAACGTTTGCCTCACGGAATACAATCTACCGATTCAAACCCAAATCTATAACTAAAGATCTTTAGTTATAGATTTTTATTCGATATGAAACCTAATATTAACATAGTTTTCACATCTTCCGGGCGTCCCGTGTCAGCCCGTCCTTTTAAATTGCTTAAAAATCTGATCTTCAATTCTTGAGAAACAGATTTTTGAGTTATTAATAAAAAATTGATAGTTTCAAAATTGTAATTTGAATGCGTGAGAAGGTAATTAATAATTATATTTTTTGCCATATTTGGATTCCTCAAAAATTTCCTGAATTATACGATTGAAAAAATTTGGATGGGTTGCCAAGGCACTAGATGCCAATAACAGAACACGTGTTCTAGCCATGTTTGGGCTTGTTGGAGTTGTTTCAAATGCACTTAGGCCATAAGTGGCTTAGGGGCGTCCACATACGTCATTCTAAATATGGGGGGTTGGTCTGCGGATGACGGTAAATGACGGAGGGGGTTTCAGAAATTGTCATTCGTGATACCAGTTATTCCAAAATGTACAATAGTATATTGTACTCGAGCCGATATGGGGAGGATACGGAGATATTACCCGTGATCCAGGATTTGCAAGAATGGTGAAAACTCGTGGGAGCTATCAAAAAACTAAATATATGTATAGAATAGGAAAGAATAATATTATTATATTAATGAACATTGCCAAAGTACATAATAATAAAAGATGAATCTATAACAAAAATGATACTATTTTTTCGAATCCGCAAATGTTTAATTTTGTCAAACTGGAAATGACGTCAGTTTCGCTTGGGAGGAGTCATTGAGAAATGACGTTAGGATGATTGTGGGGGGTCGAAAATCAGCAAAATTTGATGACGTAATATATGGACGTACCAGGGGACTTACTTCTTATGTTGGAGCTGGAAGGTCGACATTACACTCCATAATAAAACAACATATACTATGTTGAGTTTGTTGGAATTATCTTAAGATATTTTTTGCCCATGATTTGTTTTTATGATCTGATGACGAAGCTGGAAGGTATGCACGGAAAGTCCATAACAGAACAGCCTCGAACACTTACCTTGACCGATATTTATGAAATCTAAACAAATTTATAATATCGGAAATATGGAAATGGGCTATGCAGCGCTTCAAAACCAAACCATACGTACTATATATATATATATGTATATTTGAAGTTAAAACTCATTCCCCGTCAGATATATCCACCCATCCGTCTAGAGACGACGTATTTAAAATAAAATTATATTTCGCAACCGCTTAAAAGAATCCAATATACATATTTTCGTGAATACTTACATACACATACAATGTCCGAGTTATCACTGATAATTTTGTGTTTATTCAGGTGCGGTACCTCACGAGGCGCTGCGCCTGGAGTCTGTCGCAAAGCACTCGTCTGGCAGAAGCGATACCTACAGAAAGCTCTATCGGGGTACGCCGAACGGAGGACCCTAAACCTTCCATCTTCGGGGCGACGGCAAGAGGAAAGAAAAAGTTCAGTAAGCTTATCAATTTGTTAATGCCACTTCTGATATTATATTCACAACGTGACAAACCTCCCACAATATCAGTTTGATTACAACTTCAATGGGGAAGTAAAGATATCACGAGGAAAGCGATACACTAGAGAGAATTTTCTAGAACATTCAATGGCATGTGAAATTTATTACATATAGAGTTGATCTGAAGGCTCTGTTAGAAAAAGCTTATGACCTGTACGGAGATATTAAATGAGTTATGAAAGTAAAAAAATATATTTGTTCAATATAATTATTTGTACCAGTTGTTTACAATGTACCCATCCATGTTCGTGACGCCTATGATCCGTATACGATCATAGATAATAGCCTGTTCATTCGGTTTTGCTACAATAACCTTAAATCAATGATTGCAATTATTATTTTTTTAATATCTTCTTTAAAACGAAATAAGAATAGTGGGAGTTATTAAAAATTATAATGCCAAAACTTAAAATTTCCAATAAAATCATTTTAGAAATATATGATTTTCAGATTGGTTTCCAGGGTGCATAGTGTTTATATTTAATACTGAAAAATTATATTATAGGCAAAAAAGAAAGATTCTCTTTTAAATAAATTCGGACCGGATTATTTGGTTTGGTAATATTCTAGCTACCCATTACGAAAATACATTAGTAGTTTTAAAAATACTAATTCTGTAATTTTATAAATTTCAACAATGTCGTAAAATTAATAAAACTACTGTAACTAATAGATATCTGTCAACAAAGTTTATTTTGATTTCCCCATAAACACTGCATTGTTTACCCATTACACATGTTAACAGAAAATGGTAGTTTTTCAAGGGAATTCAAATGAGATTTTTCTGCCTTTTGGTGTCAATATAACATTGATAATACAATATATTTATCAGTTTTAACTTTTTAAGATGTGCAGCTCTAGTGGTAGTTGCGACATTGCGCATGGCGTTTTGGTGCGCCGGCGGCTCAAGTGCGGACGATCTCGGCACGGTGCCTATTTTCAAACGTGTCACAACATGGTAAGTATTTGTACACAGTATTTCTTATATTGATATCCTAATTTATAATGATACTAACTTTTGCCCGCCGCTTTCCCCGCAGACGTAAAGATTCTCAATTTAGAAGAGCACAAATAAAGGCAAAAATTCGAAAATAATTGATGCCAATTATCTCATAATAAAATCGGGATTAAGAATTATCATTAGTCATTGGAATATGGGAATGGAATGGAGTATGGGAAAACATTTAATCTCCCGTTACAAAAATTGAATACTTTCAAAAGTATCTTAATATAAGAAAATTTTGAACATAAAACCATTAATTGTCTTAGAATTCCTGGACCTTGTCGTATCGGTATCGATAGTCCACTTTTTTAATTTCAGCATCCCCTTGATTCCAATATCGATGCCGTTTCCTTGCAAATTATTCCACGGGAGAGCGTTCACAAAATAAAAAATATCCTGTATTAATCCAGAAGATATTATGTGTGTATGTTAAATTTTATCCAAATCCGATCAGCGGTTTATGGTAGTTGATTTTGAAGATCTAAATATCATCCCAAACTATCACATTCAAATTCAAATATAAAATATCTTTATTTAATAGGTTATTAAAATAAAATTTGAAATAAGTCATAATTTTTATTACTCGTTCTGAAGTATGTTTTCTCTCAAGAAAAACGAACAAGAAACGTGGGTAGCTCTTTCTAATTTGATTGTACTTAACAAAATAAACACGGAATATTACCAATGAAACGGCACGGTAAGAAGCCGAACTGGTCGTGTCCATAGATATTTATCTTCTAAATATTCAGAAATTGTACGAGGGCCAGTCTGGAATTATTGAGATACTGTTAAACACCGTTTTTCCGCGGTTATGATCGCGCATGCGTGCAAGTTCGCTTCACTACAAAGACACGCGCAGTAGTTCTCGCGTTTTCATATTTCAGCTTCCTAAACCAATGAGCTTGAATGGATAGATTATCAATGAAACAAAATAAATTTATATGTCCGCCTAGCACTCAAGCATAGGTTAAATTACAATAAGAAAAATATATCGAATTTTTCAATTTTTACTTACCAAGTCGGGGACGATTTGCGTAAAACAAATTAATAACGCCTAATTTTTTAACTTTCTAAAATATGCGCATTCAATTCTTTGACTATTATAGATCACATTCAACATTAACATGTACAGAACAAACCATTGAGAGTATAAACCTGATGAGGGAAGTAACACGTTATTTATTCATCGATATAGCGGTACCAAGTACACGGAGTTCAGCCCGGGCGCGGCGCGGGCCGGCGCGCACCACACGCCGCCCTACCGGCTGTTCCGCACCCGCGGCCCGCCCGCCGTCAGCGGCCTCGTGCGTTCGCCTGCCTCGCATTTCGGTCAGTGTTTAGGATTTTGCATAGAAGGAGGAGAATGCTTTGTCAATGTACACACTCAAAAGTCTGTAGAAAACCTCCCGAATTTTATCATTAAAATATTAACTAGAAATTACTGCTAAAATGAGCATATACAAATATATAATAAAATCTCTTTCAAGCTTCATTAAATTTCGTTTAGTTTTTTTTGTTGTAAAAATATTATCTTGTATTTTTTGTATAGGATATAAAGACTAAGAGGTACATAAAGGGTTTTTAGTGTAATATATGTATCAATTTTTAACAGCCATTATAATTTTGTGACATTCTGTGCAATAAAAATTGACCAGAAATAGGGGTACAAAAGGTATTTAACAAGTTATGTCGGTACACAAAATTATTTTTTCAAATTACAAACGTCTATTTTTTCAATGACAATTTCAAATGTACTAAGTTTTGCATATTATTTAAAAATACATTAATACTAGAAACTTAGATATTCATTCCCAAATATACCTCTTACTTTAAAAGTTGATTTCCAATAAAGAATAAATGTTTTTTGATAGAATTAGAGGAACATTTTAAAAATTCTTTACGTTTTCGTATATTCGACGTTACCAATGAAGTCTTGGGTCTCTTTTCGGAACCAAGGAGGTGTGATCTAACGATGACCATGCAGAGTTCGAATGGAGGGGAACCGGACGGCTGTAGACACCCAACTGTCACGATAGAGCGCGGAAAAAATATCAATAAGTATTCTTAGCGTGCACCATAGTGGCATGGGTGCTATGGTTTATGGTAATATGTTGTTCGTTTATAAAATTTTACTCTAGTTACAATACTCACAGATTGAGCCAAATAATTATGCCCATGTGTGAATTCATACAAAATTCAATATCTGCACACATCTTCATGAACAATTCTACCTTATGGCTTTCTCAGATATTTATATTTTCTTTAGTAGGTATGATATTGTAGCAATCGAATTCAGATCGGCAAAGTTATTCGGCGAGAACTATATATAATCTTCTAACCGACACGTGTGACAGATGCAGATGATTCCCGCGCCTGTTCCACGCCCTTAGGACACACCCTCGGCCGCCTCGCCGCGGCGAGCCCGCCCACTCCGCGCACGGGTCGGTTTCGCATTATTTTCTAAATTTAGTCAATATAATTCAAACAATAATAATTTAATTAAAATAGTTACGATATCGCTATATTATCGCGACAATTTTATAACCCTAAAGCTTAATTATTATTAACTACTAATGGTTATCTACCATACAACACGTTAACTCTTTTACAAATATAACAATAACAGTAGTATTCTCTTCAATAAATATGGGATTTTTTAGATCCTACGCCGAGCCAAGCGCGATCTTCGTTCGAAGGCTGGACAACGTGGGGAGACGGTTGCAGCGGGTCCTCAGCTCGCCCAGAGACGCTCATTGAAAACGCTTTCGTTGGCTAGCCCTTTCTTAATTACAAAGAGCTCACTAATATATATAATCTACATGCAATATACATACATATAATATTTAATGACGAAGCACCTCAGAACAATTACATTACAAGCTGTACGGGCAGGAATTTTATTATGGTGCGAAGGAAAAGGAATAACATTGCTCTATGATAATAATTTAATGCCATCTATAATTATTTTTCAAATTTTTATGACTTTAAAACCAAATTTTGTTTTTTTATTCCATATTAATGTTAGTATGATTATGTTTAAGTTTTGTTACAATAAAAATATTGAAACCGGTATTTAGTGCCAAAAATGAATCATATGTTACTTAATTTATTTTTAGTGTGTAGATTTTAATTAATGTAAAAATTAATTATCGAATCTGATTAAATGTGAAGGTCTGATGTGTGTTTTTTAACGAATGGCTCCGTTTTAGGAGTGATAAAATAAAACTTTTGAAATTATTAGACTATTTCATAATTTTTAAGTTATTTTATAAAATTCTGGTATGTTTTATATTGTTACCACTCCGCCTATACGTAGTTTAACAATTAAATTTTGTATATTTCAATCATTCTTGATAACACCAGAGAAATTTTACTTACCTCATGCTCAATACCACGTAAACAATCAGCAGCATATTGTTAAGTCTAAATTTTAAGTATGTTTAATCAATCATATGTTAGTATATATTTTTATTTTGTTGTACAATAGATTGCCGCATTGTGATTTAATTAATATAATTCTATCAATTTCAAGTCTTGGTTATATAAATTTGCAAAGAGAGATATTAAAAGTAATATAAGAAAAGAGAATAAATATTTCATTTTCGTAGAAATTCTTCACTGATGCGATTTCAGGATCATCGATTTCACTGTCTTCGCTGAAAATCAACCAGGCTTTACATCTTCTCACATAAGTAATTTTTTTAAGGCACGAAAGTACAAGCTAGAGTTAATTGACGATTTTAGATAAATAATAATTCTGTGTAGTACGACGAACAAGACACGATCTATACGACACCGATTTCTGATAACGGCTACGACTGCTGTATTAAACCGCCGACATGTCATGTTGAATGTCTGAAAACGTTTTGAGGTTAGTTTTTTAATCTTTGACTTTTTTTTTTCTTTTAACTAAGAGTGTGATTTTTATTTATTGCAATCTCAAATATTTTGATTGTTCAGACATTCATTGACATATGCATTTGTAGTTTTATTATTTAACTTTTTTTATTAAGTT
>BGZK01003859.1:0-18605 GCA_005406025.1 Eumeta japonica
AGATTCCTCGTCTAAAACCAACTGATTATACGCACTTGGAAGATCGAACTTAGAAAAATTTGCCCACCACCTAAAGCTGCAAAAATTTCATCGATACGAGGTAAAGCAGGTAGTAGTCAACTAACCAACTGTAAATGGTAGCTTTATAATCCCCACAAATTCGAAGCTTTATCATTACTTTCAAGAATAGGTTCAGAAGGGTGTTCATTCAAAATGATCCACAGGAACTAAATATCTCTTCTTATTAAATATTTAAGCTCTGCTTTAGCTTTAGATTTCCAAGTCAATAGAATTGGAAGGGGCTTGAAAAATATAGGCTTCGCACCAATGCCAATTGGCAATGAAATTTCACCCAAATTATATTTACCTAAGTCACCACCAAATAGTACCCTAAACTCAGCTTTTAACTGTTCTACAATATTGTTATAACTAATAATATTTACTTTCTCTGTCTGCATAATTCCCAAGTTAAAATCTTCAAAAATCTCTACCTAGAAGGTTTTGTGGCATCAGAAACAACTATTTTCAACAATTTCGTAATGCCCTTATATTTTATATTTGTAGAAAACTCCCAATAATATTAATTATGCACTGTTGTAACATTTTACGCTTTGCTGCATTGACATAAACTTGTTGGGGACAACATCTATATGGAGATCCTGTGTCACACATCAAATCCATTTGAATTCCATCTTCTGTTACTGGTAAAATGTAAGGATTGAAAGCATCACTTGTTGATATAGTATATACAGAAGATTAAAAGTTATTCGAAAAGTTATCAAAATTAGAGTTTACAACACAATTAATATTTTTACTTATTTAAAATAATTGTTACAGCTCCAGAGCTTGTTTTTATATAGTATATTTTCGTTATTTCGTTAACAATTTGTTAGCATCTTCAGGAAAAAATATATAAATTGTTAGCGAAATATCGAAAATAAATTATATAAAAACATTTTTTATATAAAAAACAAGATCTGAAGCTGTAACAATTATTTTAAGAATAAACATAAAGATCAAATAAAATGATACATATTTAACATTTTTAATATTGCTTCAACATACAGAAATATACCCAATCTTATTACATATATGACACTTGCTACTTTTGTAAAAACAATATTGTGGTTGCGCCGTCCGCAATGGCAACAGGAATTCTTTAAGTTTTGATGTTTCTTGATCATATCTTCTACTTTGTTGTTAAAATTTGAACTACTTGCATAATGTTTCTACTATTTTTGAGACCACTTTTCTGGCTACCTTTTATACTTCCGTGTTGTTTTTCTTTGATAGCGTGTTAACCTCAGCTTTTTATTTTATCTTCATTAGCATCTTGGTTTCCTTTTATCATGACTTTACCTGCATTTTCCACTGTTAGATTATCATCTTCACATTGCTTGTCAAATATATTTTCTGATAGTCCTGTAACAAAGCTTGATCCAATATGAATGTATTAAAATTTGCAGCAAACTTGCAGTTGATTACAAGTTGCTTTACTCACCAAACCATTGTGAAGCACTTCACCATCAGTATATACTGCTGTATAAAACTTCTTCCCTTCACGCAAAGAAAAGCATGGTTGGAGACAATCACAAACGCAAACTATCATTAACGGTTGGTGAATAAAGATTAGTTATTGTCTCAAACATATTTTCATGTTCAGGAAAACGTAATTTTTTGTTTTTAAAATGTTGTTTTTATTAAATAAACAAACATACACACACCACATGAACGAATTTAATATTAATTAATATATTTAAATACATACATACATTTGTATCTTCACGAATTGCAGAATTTTTTTCACCTCTAGGTCCTTCATCTTGGAATTATTTATATCCAAAAGTGGCTCGTTTTTCCTTTCTTTCAAGACCAAATTAAAGTTTGAGTTTTTGTTTAAATATTTATAAACGCTGTCTTGGCAATGAATGTTTATTATACAGTTGAAAATATAATATTTTAGTATCAAAAATTTTCCTTAATTCAGATGTTTAGCTGAATCAGAGTAACATTTTAAGTTTAAACTACCATATAACATTATAGTAGTGAATTTCAAAATGTTAAGGACAAAAAATACCTGTTCAATTTATATTAGGACCATAAAAATTAGTAAGGGCAAACATATTTGGAAAATAGGAACAAGAATGTTCAAAGAGACCATTCGATTACCATATTTTCTTTGCGTTGTTCATGAAATACAATAGTTGTTGGAGTATAATGATTCTCTAATGAATCACACAGCTGTTGGTATAATTTGTTGGCAGGAGACTCAGGACTACATAAACTATGTAGTAATATATATAGCTCTGATCCAATAGATCTTAGCAATGTTGCTTTCTTTGAGCTTTCATCATCACACTTCAATTCACATAAATGAATTTTTAACCCTACTTCCAAATTCGTCACGGTTCAGTATCGCAAATGTATGCTGGCAATTATGAGGTATGAAACAACGTTCTCGTAACTTCACGATTGGCATCAGTATTGCTATTCATTAACACTTTTAAAGATATTCGCTGCCGTTTAAAATCAGTTGTTTTAAAACCGACTGCTTGGCGTTAACTAAACGGCAAATTTTTATGTGGTGTTTATTTTAACAACAAACTGTTTAAATTTTTTTTTAATAATTTTAAATATATGGCATACGAGTATTAGAGAACATATTTCGTATATCGTTAACAAATGCAACGTTCTTACAAGAACCCTTTACCCTTTAGTAAACAGAAACTCAGATTTAAATGTTTGCAATAAAATGTTAATTTTAAATTAATATTTTAATCAATTATATTTTATGCGGTTCCCGTTTGGGCAAAAAGTGCAAGACTTCTTAAGCTAATTTATAATATTCCAAGGACCTATTCCACAGCTAGTGGAATGTTGACTTGATTGCTGATCAAATACACAAGCTGTATGAAAACTTCAACAACAAATGTTCACATTCCGAATATAATCATATAGCCAACCAATAAATAAATAAAATAAACGAATGAAAAATTATAAATTATATTTATTTAAATTTTTATTTTGAATAAGACCCTAAAATTATTGGGCTTTTTTATTCTTCTTTGTGTTTTTCTCAATTTTCACAAAGCTGTAATATCATTCAAAGTTTTAAACATGTAAACATTGGTGTTAAAATGAGATAAAAATAAATGTAGATAAAACCGGTTTCTCAAGAAATTGGACTCTTTAGTTCAGAAATAGGCCTACGGTAGTAAATTGTAGATTTTTTAAGCAAAAAAATTTTTTTTCTGATCGTCGGTCCATATATAACCAGAATATAGCGAAAACCGTTTCTCAAGAAATTGGATTGGTAAAACTGAACACTTTCCTGTACCGAAAAATATCTGCAATAGACAAGTATAGATGTCTAAAAGCAAAGAAAACATTTTTTGGACATCGGTCTATATATAAAGAGATCGAAAACCGATTTCTCAAAAAATTTAACTTTTAGGTAAACCAGAGCACTTTCTAATATTGAAATGAGAATCAGGCGTACAATATAGGTATCGGAAAGCATATTATTTTGGCATCGGTTCATACATAGCTGGATATATCAAAGCCAATTTCTCATATAATTTGGCTTTTGTAAACCTGAATTCTTTTAGAATGATATGAACCCGTTATATATACAGAAATATAGATGTACGCAAGCAAAAAATTTTTTGGACATCGGTCCATATATAGCCGAGATTTACCAAAAACCGATTTCTCAAGAAATTGGACTTTTGGGAGAACAATACCACTTTTTTGTGCCGAAACGGACCCACAAATCTGAAAGCAAACAAAAGCAATTTTTACATCGGCCCATAGGTACATATGTATATAGTCGAAAGGTGGTGGAAACCGATTTCAGAAGAAATTTTACTTTTTTGAACCGAGATGTACCTGGGGTAGTGAAATACTGATATTGGAAAGCAAAAAAACACATTATTTGACATCGGTCTATACATAGCCAAAATAAAATTGGGCTTTTTGGTAAACCATATCGATATCGAATTCAACCTTTGGCGGTAAAATATGGATATCTGCATACACCGGTTCATATAGTCGGGATATAGCGAAAGCCTATATCTTAAGGATATAGGCTTTTACGCAAACAAAAACAATTATTAGTGGAAAGTGTAAAATATGGATTGAAAAACGATTTTAAAGTATTTAGACACTTTTAAAAAATGATGAATTAAAACTATTTTTGGGGACAAAAAAGATTATTTGCTTTTACTAAATATCTAAGTGTGTGTACATTGACGTTAGTTTTGTGAAGGGTAGTTAAGATTCGACCTAGCCGAATATATCTTTCTTCTTTAATTCTAGACTTCTTCGTCACAATTATGTGATGTCTTGCTCAAGCTTTTTATTTAATGAAATTTTTATTATACAAAACGTTCTAAAACTAAGTTAATCATAAGTTGCTATTTTTACTGCACTTTCATGCTCTTCGAATTTGTGTGCTACTTGCATTAGGTCTGGAGATATTATGATTTCTTTAGCTTAAAGAGCACGAGTAAAGAAATGTTAAAGTTGATACAATCTAAAGTTATAGTGTAAATGTCACAACAAGAAGTGCATATATGCATCAACAGTTCGAGACCAGGGTGCTGATAATTATTGTTATGAATATGAAACAGCTGTCTGTCTCCTAGCTAAAGTCAAAAATTTATACTTTTCTTGTCTTCTTTAACAGGTAATGATTACAAGCAATAATTTATAATGAGCTTGGGCCCAACAAACAAATTGAGACTTAGGCCCGATTTATAATGGAGCAATTAAATGCCATTTAAGATTAAATTCTATTTAAATCTGAAATTTACATTTTTTAGCTCTTTTTAATTGCGATTTAAATGAGCAGCACTGGGCATTTAAAGTGCATTTAAAATATCATGTGGTTTTGGCCTTTGTTTACGTTTGTATTGATTGAAATATTTGGTATATTTGTCTTCCGATAACGAAAATACAAGGCAACTACTATTTCTATTTTTTCAATAATTTATAATCTATTCTACGCAAAAAAATATTACAAAATAAAAACTTTGCAATATTTTATAATCAAAATAGTTACGTGCGGATTTTTTTTTTGTTGGAGCAGCTATTTTATTAAAATTTATCGATAATTTATGATGTTTTGCAAATGTTACTATATTTTCTTCGCAATTTAATGAGAAGAAATATTTTGCACTGTAAAACTGTAATTGTATTTAAGAGTTAATTAAATTTAAATAGAAATTAGCTAAATGGCATTTAATTATGAAGTCATAAATCGACGCTGCATGTCCCACGATGTCACTCGACATCGCTCGCCCGCATAAATATATTCAAACCAAAAAAAAAAAAACATTTTAAAATTTGTTGTTGTTTCGAACGTATCTATTCGAGCGACCGAAAAAAACGGTATCCTTGCTTTCTTATTACCTTTCTTATTTCGGGCAAGTACAACCATAAAAACTTATCAGAATGCATTGGTGCACATGTGTACTCAAACAGCGAAAAGAAAAACAAAACAGAACAGGGTAAAAAACATGGAAATATTATATTTTAGAAAAAAAAGGATTTAAAATATTGTTCGCCGAAAATATAAAATATAACATTTTAATACAATCGTTTGTTTCTTCATACAAGCAAACAGTAAGAACAAAAAAATTTTGTTTAAAAATTTTATATTTATTGACAAACGTTTTAATTATTTTAATTTAAAAATAAGTGCTCCTGATTTTAATTTATATATATCAATATATATCTATATATATCTATATATATATATATATATATATATATATATATATATATATATATATATATATATATATATATAAATCGTCAAAATATCATCGGTGCCGAAAATCTCTACAGATTAGGATGCCGTTTCCATAAACTCCACAACCATTTTCATTACTGAAAGACAAAACGATGAAGTCATTGTTACGACTAAATCTTCGAAACCACCTCCAATTTATCTCAGAGAAAAAATCCAATGCTGTTGGTAAAGAACTAGTTTCGGCAATTGGTGAAGGCACCTTTATGTAATACCCATAAACGCGGTAACATTGATGAGACTAAGATTCAAATTAATACTGAAACAGACTATAGGAAGATAACTGCAGAACTTGATAAGGATAACAAGTGTCAAGGGTAAGCAAATTGTTTTAAAGGCATAGACTCATGTTTGGATCCAGTAGAGGTAAAAGGAGTTTTGAACGACCTAGGTTTCAAAGTAAAAATGTTATTAATTTGTAAAATTGTGATAAAATTCCTCAACCAATCTTCCGTGTGATATTAGAACCAAACGACACTAAATTAAAAAAGAATGAGATTCATCCTATTTATGATGTCAAATACCTGTTGCACCAAAAAATTACTGTGGAGGCGCCCCACAAACGTACAAGGCCAGTTCAGTGCCACAACTGTCAGGAATATGGGCATTCAAAAACGTATTGCAAGTTACCAACAGTTTGCGTTGTATGTGGGGAACTACATGGTACGGCTAATTGTAATTCGCCGAAAAATAATCAAAACTACAAAAAATGTAGTGATTGCGGTATCAATCATACTAATTACAGGGTTGTCCATTGTATTCTGTTGTTAAACTGAAACGGAAACCAAAACCCGTGAAACGTATTCCTTGCCCCTGGCTCTTATCTCCAAATGGCGTAATCAACCACAAACCAGGTATCGTATGCTGATGCTGTTAGGAATAATTCTGAAGTAAAGAAAAAAGTGGAATCAACAAATATTTCACCGAATACGGAGTTAGGCTTCAATTATAGTCGCCTTGAAGCCACTCTAGAAAATCTAGTGCGAACAATAACCAATTTCACAACCGCAAAGCCTAGCATGATGGAAGAAATGCTGCGTATGCAGAATGCATTGCTTCAAGCTATTGTCAATAGAACATGAATACCATAAAAATATGTTTCTGTAACGCTAACGGCATTCGCCAACATAAAAATGAACTCGAGCACTTCTTAACGGAAAAAGGTATTGATGTAATGCTGATCTCCGAGACTCATTTGACTACGAGAAGTATTTTTAAAATAAATGGCTACATACTATACGATTCAAAGGATCCGAAGGGCATGGCATATGGTGGCACAGCCATTTTAATAAAGTCAAGACTCAAACACTATTTTTTAGATAATATTAGTGAAGAGTATCTTCAAGCAACGAAAATTTGCATAGAAAATTGTGGTCAAGATATAGTTATAGTGTCAGTTTATTCGCCTCCTAGATTCACAATCTCTGCGAATCAATATGAGGAATTTTATAAATCTCTTGGAACTCGCTTTCTGGCAGCTGGTGACTACAATGCAAAACACACATACTGGGGTTCCCGTCTGATTACTCCCAGGGTCGAACATTGTTCAACTCAATTACAAAAATGGGCTTAGACGTCATCTTTAAGTGGGAACCTACATATTGTCTGTCCGACAGAAAAAAATTCCAGATGTTTAGATTTTGGTGTCGCAGAGAATTAGTGGATGGAGGCCTCGCTAGATTTGTCTTCCGATCACTCTCCTACTATTGTAACCATTCGCATTCCACAAAGATACGAGTTACCTTTTACACATATGAATGTGATAAACCGTATTAATTGGCCGAGATTTAAAAAGTACCTCAGTAGCCATTGCTCGGAAAGCATCCAACTAAGAACACCTGGTAACGTAGAACTCAGCATTGAAAACTTCACCAAAATGATGATCCAGGCTGTTGAGCATGCGAGCCTAGTTTTAATCGTATTTTCTCTGCAGATATTCAACGTCTTGTATGTGAAAAGCTAAGAGCAAGAAGGGAGCGACAACGACAAAGATCTCCTCAGTATAAAGCCAGACTTAGAGAATGTACAGCACGATTAAAAATTTGCTAGCATCTGAAAAACTGCAGCGTTTAAAAATATCTGGAAAATCTTGATGTAACGCCGGAAACCAACTATTCTTTATGGCGAGCGGCTAGAACCTCAAAAGGCTGGTTGAATTCAATTCACCTCTACGCAATTCAAGCGGAGATTGGGCACGTAGCGATTGTGAGAAAGAGAACCTGTTTGCTGACCATTTAAAAGCTGTTTTCACTTTAAACGCACGTACATACATTGTCTATTTGCTTAGTATTTTAGTGAAGAAGGTAGTATTGAAGGGAAAATTTTTGGCTTTAGGTCCTTTTATAAATAAATTGATTAAAAACAATAGCTTGATAAGACTTACAAAAGCAAACAACTGACGAAACTACAAATTATTAAAATATATGTAAAAAATTCCTGAAGATGACCAACAACGTTGGCCGAAATATTGGATAAATAAATAATAATATATGTACATAAATCAAATTGTTTTTAATCAATTTATTTATAAAAGGACCTAAAGCCAAAAATTTTCCTTCAATATTAAGATTAAAGGTCAACAACAAAAAACGAATTTGAGGAAGGTAGTATTGTAAGTTTACCTGAATATATTGCCTGGTGTGCCACAGGGTGGCATATTGGGGCCACTTTTGAATTTAATATACACGTCTGATATGCCAGTTCGGAGCACTATTCACATATCTTCATTTGCCGATGATACAGCTTGCCTAAGTACACTCACAATACCTCAAGAAGAGAATCGTCCTGACATCTCCAGGAATATATTATTCAGTTTGAACAGTGGTTAGAGCTCTGGTGAAGAAAAGTAAATGAACAGAAATGTGTTCACTTGACATTTACACTACGAAGGGAAACATGTCCGCCAATTCGTATAAATAATCAAATTGTCCCGCAACAGTCACACGTAAAATATCTTGGTATTCACCTAGATCAGCTTACTTGGAAGTTCCACATTGAAGCAAAACTTACACAAATGAAGCTTAAACTGGCTAGCTCCATTGGTTGATAGGAGAAACTCCACGCTCAGCATAGACTGTATACTTTTAATATATAAATCGCTTATGAAGCCAATATGGTTTTACGGCAACATGGGGTAGCTTCTCTTGTAGAGAGAATCCAAAGATGGCAGAACAAAATTTTACGTTTAATTATTTCAGCTCCATGGTATGTCAGGAACTTAAATATCATCGAGATTGAATATGCCACTTGTAGCTACAGAAATCGCTAAGGTTGCAGGAAAATATTAAATAAAACTTGAGTCACATCCCAATCCCCCTGCGCGCAGTATTTTGAAACGTCGTGGTCACATTAGATTAAAAAGGAGGGATACTGCAGCGCTAATCACCAGTTCCACAAATAATGTTCCGTAAAAGTGGATAATGAAAAATTATTATTTCATATTAGGATTAATAAATTATAAACAGATATTAAACCTTAGCGTTAAGTCTTAAGATTTGCAAACTTATTGTTAGTTTAATTATGAAGATTCAATAAATAATTATAACAAAAAAAAAATGTAATCTCTTTCCATTTCATATGTCTTTGTGTATGCCGGCAAATTTTGAACAGAGTTACCAATTTGTTTTAATAAACGCACTGCTTATAATACATATGTCCGTCACAGACTCCATTCTCCGAAACGATAACAGCTAGAAAGCTGAAATTCTCACAGAATGTTGTTGTACCGTACAAAAAACAACATTAAAACTACGAGGTGCTCCTATACAACAGGTATCCAATTTTAATAAAAATTAGCTGTAACTTTTGAACCATTAGAGCTACAGAGCTGAAATTTGCACAGAATATTGTTATATCTAGCCGTTACAACAATAGTAAAAACACCAACAACAGTTACCCAAATTTAATAAAATTAACTGTAACTTTTGAATTTTTAGAGCTGTGTTGGTAAGGTCCGGATTGGGGGCTTATAAATGTGTCCCTGTAGTCCTTGGTTATATTTAAACAGCTGCCAAAGAGAACAGCTAGAACTTAGCCATTCAAAAGAACTGCCAGAATAGTGTTCAGAAGTGAATAATAAACAAAGCTGGTGTGCCAGATTATGTTTGATGTTCAAATCTAACTTTATTTAATATATTCTTGGCTTATATACTACTTATGAGAATAAAGCTTAGCCTTTCTAACTTATTCTATATTATTGTAATGCCTTTCCATTTCATTTGCCATTATAGAGGATCATGTTACTTTTTACATTTAACCAATCATGTGGTCGCTTCTAAGAAATACTCAATAAGAAATGAAAGTGAAAGTATGTCACTCAAATGTTTGTTAATGTTGCTACATGCATAGAACACATGTGTTGTAATTCATTATTCTTTTGTTTAGTATTAGTTCTATGCACGTTCACATATTATTATATTATAGACATGTATAACACACTACAGAGCTACAGAACTCAAAATCCACAGAATGTTGTTGTATCAAGCTGCTACAACAACAAATACCTAAAACAACAAGAACATAAAACTAATGGGTGCCCCAATACAACAGACGACCCATATTAAGAAAAAAGAAGCTGTAACTTTTGAACTATAATATCTAGAGAGCTAAATTTTGACACGATGTTGTTGTAGCAGCACGATACTCAAATCAACAACAACATAAAAACTATGGGGGTGCCCTCATACAACAGGTACTTCATTTTAAGGAAAATTAGCTGTAACTGTAAACCATAGGAGCTAAAGAGCTGAAATTTGAACAACATTTTCAAAACCTGAACTGCTACAACAACAAAAACCAAAGACAACAATGACTATAAATCTAGAGCTGAAATTTTCATAGGAGTAGTATAAACACAATGAAAATTTTGTATATACATTTGTATGAAGTAATGGAACCTATTATGTGCGATCTTACCTCGTACTTCTCTCAATTTATTTTTAAATTAAAATATAAAACCAAAACTTACAATACGTACATGTAGTATGTACATTGGTAAAATATTATGGTATGGTAAAAAGTCAAATAATTCATTTTTTTAAACAATTAAGCACATACATACATACATGATGCATGAAGGAGCAGTTAAAAAAAAAACAATCCATAGCATTGTCAAATAATAGGCGAAAGGATTAAACTAGTCAATAGAAAAGTGGAAATTATCTATTGTAGCAACTAACTAAACAATTTTTGGATTTCGTTAAAAAATGATTTATTTATTCATAAACAAATTAATAAGTTCTTGTATGTACAAGTGCTTAATAAATTATAGCTCTTGTAAAATGCGCACAGGCTTTAGCTATCGGCAAGTTGTAATAACGATATTTCATACAAATGCTTGGATATCAAATTTATACTGCGTATTGTGTTTATAAAAACAGTTTTAGGATATTTAATTTGCTCAACTTTGAGCGATAATCAATATATATATAGCTTCATTCTTCTAAGTGAGCTAAGCTTATAACTTTTAAATGACGTTCGCTCTGATGTAACTATTTGATTTAACTCCATATAACTAACGCTTGTACTACCTCCAATATAGTTCAAAAACCAAAGTTTCAAAACTGAAAATTCAGATGAATCTGCTGTTATCTACACAAAACAAACGCAGATATCAAAATTTTCACTGTTCGATAAATCCGATTGTTTCTGTAAAAATAAAAGAGGATCTTCAAGTAAAAATTTAGTACATTCTTAGAAAATTGTAAATATTAAATTTTAAACAAATGCATGGTTAGGTTAGGTTAAGTAGTCGGGCCGCTGTTGAAAGGAAAGAAAGAGTCACAGCTCACGTGGGCCCTATTAAAGTAGATCCCTTTATGACAACCCGAAAAGAAGAAGAGATAGGATATTGCTAAGAGTCGAAAAGAGAAAAGAAAGATATTGTGCATAAAATTAGGGTTGGTTCCAGCCACCCGCTGTCTCCACAAAGCAGACAAGCGAGTTAAATCCTTTAGTAAGGATTGAATCAAAAAAATAATATTGTTTTTTTCGCTGCACCGAAACGTGCACTTTATTTTAATATATTCTTAAGACTGTCCACAAAATGTAACTTAACAACTATTTATAGGAAGGTGATATCTTCTTGACCTTCAATATTTTTGTTTGTGGTAAAAGAGTTTAGATAATATATTTGTTTAGGCTGTGTCTAGTTAGCAATATATTTAATTACTTAGTATATGTATTTGTTTAGGCTGTGTCTAGTTAGCAATACATTTAATTACTTAGTATATTTGTTTAGGATTACAATACTGTCTGCTTGTGTTTACTCTTGTGTCGTGAAATGTTTGTTTCTTAAATGATATCACTAACACTTATTTGGTTGTGATATCTTTCTTCTATGGTGGTTGTTTCATGTTCTTATCTTTTTTACTACTATCCGTGATGTATGTATAGCTGAACATATGCCGATATTAACTCCCCTCTTTCTTAAAAAAATGTGTCCTCACTTTTTATACTAAATTTGTTCTTGTTCTTAATCTTGCTAATTCTATTGCGTAAATGTGTTCAGCAAGTTTCCTTCTTTTTGCTTGTTTTATAGTTTCGCGGTAATCAAATAGTTTTGCTAGAATGTATAAGCATAGTATTGTTCCTAAAATTATGAGTATGAAATAAATAGTATGTCGGATGGGGTGCTGTTCTATTGGAATTAGATACTTTGACATTTCTTGTATGTTTGAAAATTTGTGGATGGAATCCGAAGATAGGATGTGAAGAATTTCCATCTGTTCATCATGTTTCTGATGTATGGCTTCTTTTATTTCTTTCTGATGGTTGAGATAAATTTTTCCATCTATGTTTGTAGATATATTAAACTGGATTAATTTAGGACCTTTAATTATTTGACCATTCCAAATATGTTCGTTGTCGGTGAGTATGTAACCGTTCTCAAGTATTGTGAGTGGTGCGTTATTTTCCTGAATTATGTCACATTTAGCTGGTCTATTTTCTAGTATATCTATAGTACAATTATTGTTATTGTTAATTTTACATATATTACTTCGTAAATAATTTTTACATTTATTTACCGTGGTATACTTATTGTTACAGACAGCAATGTTTTTATCTAATATTAATTTTCCATGCTTATATGCTAGTGGATATATATTGTATAGTTTACACATGTTTCTTAAGATAGGATATTTATAGATTGAAATTATGGCTTGTTTAAAAAAGCATATATGAATGTCTGAGTATTCTAGGATGTTTATTAATGGTAAATCAAAAGCTTCATTAGATATTATTTCTGTTATATCATTTAAATTCAGTGTTCCTGAATAAAAATTTCCATTTCTTGCAAAATTTATTGTATTTGTTATGGCTTCAAGTTCTCGATATACTTCATTGATTACCATGTTGTCTGCAATAACTTTTGGATCTAATGTTTCTAAGATTTGTTCAAACCTTGAGTTTACTGTTTTCTGCTTATTATTATTTTCTATTAATTGATTAAGTCCTCCCTTTATTTCAATTAAGTCATCATGATCCGGTGTGCCGGTGACGAATTTTAACATTGAACCTAGGAAGTTTAGTGATCTTTTTTCGCGGTGTGTATTCGGTATTAGCTGTGTCTTTAATGATTCGATTCTATTTATTAATATTTGTTCCTCTTGGCTTTGTTCTGTATTGTACAACGTTTGCATTATGTTTTCATATGGTCTTAGTATCTTTGTCAAGTTAACTACGTGATATAAATATGATGTGTCTTCAAATAAATATACTGGGTCTGTTTCTATAATTACATATTTTTTATCTGTCAAATCAATTATGTTGTCGCCAAAGGTAAGTGAAAAAAATATAATCATAAGTCCTGCTGATTTGTACATTGTGTAGCTTGTCTGCGTATATTGTCCTTGTGAATAATCTTACCCTTCGCTGTTAAGATTGTGTCCCCACGATCTTCTTTTACCTTATGCTGTGAGTATTTGATGTTGTTTTTATTGCGGCGGTGCGTTTTCGCGTATATTAAATCTCCTTCCTTATAATTTATTGGGTGTCTATTTTTGTTGTGATAGTTGAGCAATTTCTCCTGTTTATGTTCGAGAGTTCCTTTGATGTCGGGGTATCGTTCTCTGTTGAAAAAAACGTCTTCGGGCCTATATCCTGTTGTAGAGTGAATCGTTTTGTTATATTGTTTCACTGCATTAAACAGTTCGTCTCTTGGTGAGGAGTTATTCTGCTGTGCCAATGCTGTAGATATTTCAATTAGAGTGCCGTGAATGCGTTCAACTTGGCTGTTTGTTGTCGAATGATGGATTGGCGTTGTTGTGTGCTGTATTTTTAAACGTTCATAAATACTCTTTGCCACTACACTAGTGAATACGTTTTCGTTATCAGTCATTAAATGTTTAGTGTTTGGGTATATTTGTGCAAGGATTTCTTCAATGTATTCATGGAAATTAGTTTTGTTATGTATCCTTCGTATGTAACAGTATTTGGAATATTTATCAATTGTGCTAATATGCATTTGGTTATTCATATAAAATATGTCCATCTGTATATATTCTCCTACTTTTGTGGGTATTGGTGTTTTTCCTATCGGCTGTTTATTTGGTCTACGTTCGTATTTATTTTGTAAGCAAATATTACAATCTATACATTCTTTTTTACACATTTCCCTAACCTTTGGCCAATAGTATGATAATAATATCTCTTCAGCATTATTTATGTAGTTTCTATGTGCTCTCCTATGCGTGTTGATTATTATTTCTTTCTGTTTATCTAAGTCAGTTACGTCTTCTAATTGTGTTTGTGCTATAACAAATAAATTAGGTGGGAAAGTAGCGATAATATTTTCATGCACATGAAATAATGTTTCTTCGTTTAATTTTAGTGCATTTTGGACTTTGGGATTTGCTATTTTCTTTAATCTATCTATCAACTCGTTCTTTGTTTTATAATATACGATATGTCTAACTCGATCTGGGAAAACCGTACATGTATCTATTTCAATCATTTTATTTTCATCAAATATTGGTATTATTTGATTCCTAAAAGCATTAAGGGGTTGTTTTACTCTCTTAATACCCTCTGATGGTGAACTTTGTCCTGAGTGTTCTGAGCAACTGGAGGCTGTATTATTAATTTGCTGCCTTGATAAAGCATCTGCAACAACATTCTGATGTCCAGGCTTATACACTAGTTTTGCTCCATATTCTTCTATGAAGTTTTTCCACCTTTTAAGTTTTGTGTTAGGGTTTTTGTCCGAAATGGAAAAGATTAATGATTGATGGTCAGTATATATTGTTAGATCAGCGATACCGTAAAGGTAGTTTCTCAATTTTTGCAAAGACCAAACAATAGCTAATAATTCTTTCTCATTGGTGCTATAATTTTGCTCTGTTTTATTTAAAGTTCGTGAAATGAATGCTATAGGTTTCTTATTCTGGGAAAGAACTGCGCCAATAGCGAAATTGCTTGCATCAGTAGTTAATTCGAATGGTTTGGTAAATTCAGGTTGAAATAGTTCGACTTGCGCTTGAAGAGCATCTTTTACTTTATTTAATGCGTCTAATGCTGCTTGGTCAAGACTAATTTTTACTTTTGCACTTTGATTTTTACTGATTCCACCATTTTCTCCTCTCAGATGCACAGTGAGTGGTTTTACTATGGCTGCGAAATTTTGAATAAATTTCCTATAATAACTTGCCAAACCTAAGAATGATCTAAGTTCTTTCAAATTTGTAGGAATGGGATAATTCTTTATTGCATCTACTTTATTAGGATCTACTGTTATTTTATTATGTTTAATTATGTGTCCTAAATATTCGACAGAGTCTTGAAAGAAGTGTGATTTTTCGTCAGATATTTTCATGTTTGCTGTGTGGAGTGCATTTACTATAGTACGGATGTGTTCCAAGTGTTCCTCAGGTGAAGAAGAGTATATTAAAACATCGTCTATGTAGACATGCGCAAATTTTCCTATGTACGGACGGAGAATGTCATCAACGCATCGTTGAAAAATAGAAGGAGCGTTTTTAAGTCCGAACGGCATCCTCAAGAATTCATACTTTGCACCATTCACACTGAATGCTGTTTTTTCTCTATCCGATTCTTTTATAAGGATTTGATGAAATCCTGACTCTAAATCTAATGTAGTAAATATTTTTGCTTTGCCTAAGTTCTGGATTGTCATTCCAACATCAGGAATTGGATAGCGGTCGGTGATGGTTTGAGCATTTAGCTTCTGAAAATCTACCACCATTCGTCTTTTGGGTTTACCTTGATCATCGGTACCCTTTTTTGCGACCGTCCAAATGGGGGAATTGTACGGACTCCTACTTGGCTGTATGATTTCGTTATCTATTAACTTTTGTATTTCGTTGTTAATGAACTCATTATCTGACATTGGATAAGGGTATTGCTTAACATAAATAGGGTCTTCGGATTTTGTTCTAATCGATGCCTGAATCGTTGTAGTGAATGGCAATATTTCACTAGTTTTATTGTTTCTTTCCATTATCTTTTCAATATCTCCCCTATATGTTTCATTACTTATTGTATAGTTTATTTTCTGTTCATTATTTATCATTTCTTTTTTATATTTATATTTTAAGCTATAGTCAAAGAGATTAATTTCTGCTTTGGTTGTCCGTAAGCCCTGTTCTCCGAGAAGCATATCGAATTCTTGAAGCGCTTCCGTTTCGTAAAAAGTTAAGTGGTGATTTAGGACAGTAATTATTTTTTTTGAGTTTATTATGGAATATCCATGAAGTGTTTTGACTTTTACTGGCTTTATTCTAATAGATTTCCCTATCTTACAATTAGTACTTATATAGTTATTTGTGGCCCCTGTATCAATTAGAATATTTAATGATTTACCTGTTTCCCTGCAAGTACGTTGTAAACATGGTAAACCATTTACTCGCCTAAAAAAGCACTTCCAGTTTCGAAATCGTCGTTGCTGTGTTGGGGTTGAATTGACTGAAGATCCTCGTCTTGTGTTTGGTTTATATGTTGCACTTTATTAGCATTGTAGTTGTAGGATGAATGGTTTCCTGCCCTTTTTTCAGGTATCTGGTTGTTGGTGCGGAATGGATTATGATGTGTTGCGTTGTTCCGTGAAGGATTATTATTACTCCATTTTGCTTGTTGTTGTTGGAAGTTTGTAGGTCTTCTATAATGTGTTGAGTTGTCGACATCCATTGGTTCAGGGAGGTTTCGTTGTGGTGTTGGATAGTTATTATGTCTTTGTTGCACTTGGTATGATGGTTTCAACTGGCGGTACTCATTCTTTTGGTAATGTCGCTGTTCATTACGGTGTTCTTGTCGTCTTATGGGTGCGTTTTCGAAATGAGTGTCCTGGTTGTCGTGGTATATTGTGCAGGCAATGGCATATGCTTCCCCAAGACTTTTAGGGTTATTTGCATACAATATTCCCTTAGTGTAGTTGCTGCGGAGTCCCATGATGAAAACGCGGATAGCGTCGTTGTTAGCATCAGATAGTCTCCCTGCTCTCATGTCGTCTTCCATTGTTTCTATTTTCTGTTGGATTAGTGTTAGAGCTTGATGAATCTCGTCATGAAATTCGGTTAGAGTCTTATGCCCTTGTCTAATTCTTGACAATCCGTCTTTTAGTACATATAACGGACGTTTGTCAGAATATGTGTAGTCTAATCGGTTGATTATGGCATAAAAGTTAAGCTCTGTGCCGTTAACCGATAGCACTCTAGATGCGGCTCCGATAATTTTTGCACGAATTATACACACACAGTTATAATATTCGGGACTGTTTATAAACTGTTTGATGTTTTCCATTTGAGTCCATACCTGGTTTCTCCATGGGTTGTAGTCACTTTCTGTGCCGCTGAACGTTGGCAGACATTTGAAGATTTCTGTGTTTATTTGGTTTGCCATTGTTATATTCGGCCGGAGTGCTGGCATGGTAGGAACTGTGGCTACCTGGAATGGTGTCTGGTTTTTTATCGTCTCCATTTCTGTTTTTAGGGACGTTAGTTGCTCAGTTAGCACTTGAATATGAGCTTGGAGAGTTGCGGCTTCAGTCATACTGATGTCTTTTTCTATTCCTCGGAATAAATTAAATAGTTGATGACGTTTTGTGCGGGAATCCAGTTTTTGTAAAAGTTAAAATTTTTTCACTTAAAAAACACTCTGATTCATAACAATTAAGATGAATTCTATTTTTTAAAAGTTAACTTTGGTTCCAATTTTTTCAGGAATCCTTTTATTTTTTCCAATGTTTCAGGAATTTCTTATTTTTCCAATATTTCAGGAACTGTTTAGTTTTGCATCCTTCTTTAGGATGGATGAATTTTGGCTGGACACAAGATTATTTCGCTTGTATCCCGGTTGAGCCCCCAGTTAAATCCTTTAGTAAGGATTGAATCAAAAAAATAATATTGTTTTTTTCGCTGCACCGAAACGTGCACTTTATTTTAATATATTCTTAAGACTGTCCACAAAATGTAACTTAACAACTATTTATAGGAAGGTGATATCTTCTTGACCTTCAATATTTTTGTTTGTGGTAAAAGAGTTTAGATAATATATTTGTTTAGGCTGTGTCTAGTTAGCAATATATTTAATTACTTAGTATATGTATTTGTTTAGGCTGTGTCTAGTTAGCAATACATTTAATTACTTAGTATATTTGTTTAGGATTACAATACTGTCTGCTTGTGTTTACTCTTGTGTCGTGAAATGTTTGTTTCTTAAATGATATCACTAACACTTATTTGGTTGTGATATCTTTCTTCTATGGTGGTTGTTTCATGTTCTTATCTTTTTTACTACTATCCGTGATGTATGTATAGCTGAACATATGCCGATATTAACT
>BGZK01003860.1:0-18600 GCA_005406025.1 Eumeta japonica
TGAGATGTAGTTTTAATATCATAGCCTTTAAATATTTTGGTATTTTTTAATATTAATTAATCATAAGGTTTAAAATTGGGCATAGACTTAAATTTCCAGCATGAATGTCCAAATTCTGTGATACCTATAAATAACTTCTTTATTTGATGTTTGAAATTAATCCATCCTAAGAATTATCACCACCAAATATTTGTGAGAAGACTCTTCAAAGTCCAATCCGATCTACACCTTCGTGTAGAGGCAGCTTCTGAATTTCTCTCCTATTCTTCCATTTGAGGTTTTATTTGTTTGCTCTACACTTGACAAATTTTCTTTTAATAAATATTGTTACGTTTTATCTTTTAAAAACGTTTTGCAGATTCTTTTTATTGTAAATGAAGTAACACTCTCTATTTCTGATCAAAAGATTTAAACTTTATTTACTTTACAATTCTCATTGTATTATTTACTTGTACAACACTTGTAAAGCTCTTACTTATGGCTTTTCAGACTTTAACACGTTTAAAGTTAAACTTCAACTCAACTCATACTGCATGTGCGCTGCTTATATATACCTCAGTCATGAGTTCTAGAATGATCATTAACTTTCTTTAACAATAATTGCGATAGCTCCAGAAACAACTACTCAACACACGATTGCTACATAAAACTAATACAGCTTAACATAAATAATTCCATTACACACATACATCATGTATAAACCAACCACTGCCTGGCGGGCGACGCGCACACAAGTAAACATGATAATTAAGTTTGTCTTATAAATAAAAACGCACGTATATACATACATATGTACGTGTGTTTTTAAGCATCATTCATAAAAAGTAAATAAGCCAAGGCAGTGTGAAACAATAACAAACTATAAAAGCCACAATAGGTTTCGTTCAACACTTATATTTTTAACAATACATATCATTATAATTTTTCACAATTTAAGCCTGTTAGCTGTATTTTCTTAAAACCATGTGGCTGACAAACGCCACCAGAATTAATTGATTCCATATCCCAGCCAGTGATGGGAAATGTGATTTTCTTTTCGGTGAAAAATTTTTCTAAGAGTACTTTTTAACCTTTTTTTAATTTTTATTAAACAGTAAGAAAATCTTTATAAAACTTATTAAAACCATAAATCAGTATTTAAAAAGCTCATTTTACCTGCGATTAAAGAAAGTAACCGATCACGCTCAAAAGCTCAAATTACTAGTTCTTTCTAATTGATAATTCTATCAAAACAAGCACCAAAAACGTAAAACTGTTTTTGGTAGCTATCCTGAGTGTGTAATTAATTACATTATGAAAAAATAAAAAGAATACGTAAAACAAAATAAGAAAACATAATAAGAACTAATATTGCCATTTCATACAACTGATAAAGGAGATATGCAAAACAGATGAATTTAGAAAAAAATCAATAGTTTTAAATAGTAGCTGTATCACTGAGGTATCAAATTTAACAGAGTATCAAATTTAACAGGGGAGGTTTTTACCAGATCAAGTAATATCAAAAAAAAGTACGATCGTAACAACTTTTCCATCACTGATCCCAGCAACACCAGCGATGTTAACCGTGAAGTAATTACCATATTGTAAAGTAATTTAGACTGCAAAAGGTAGGAAGGTAATCTTATTATTTATATGGTAATTTAAACAAAGTCAAGCTCTCTTTTGTAAGCACGGCACGTGCGTCTTTCAATTCTAAAGTGTGAAAGGGCACCAAGTGTTTTCTTCTAGCATGGTAGGTTTGTTCAAAAGGTAATTTTGTCTGCTTAAATGGTAATTAGAAAATAACAGTTAGCATCACTGGTGTCCCCAGCCAACTCGTGTGAGATGCAAAACTCTCCAAGACCAAACAACGAAAACTACCAGCTTGACTGCACTTAAAAGATGCTTACCATAATGCAAAAGATGTTCCCACCTCAGAGCTGCTTTACGATTGATTTTGACTCTTTATTATTAACGGATTTTGCTTATTATTAGGTCATTAGACCATCTATTTAACACTGCAATAATAAAAATCCTCTAGCTTTTAAATCATCTTTTATGATTTTGGTATACAGTGAATGTGTAAAAATTAATATGTTGTTAAAGAAGCAAAATAATCCTCCATATTCTGCTTGGCAGCGGCAATGACAACATCAATTTAATACGACACAAATACTAAAAGTGTATGCTCTAATGTGACATTGCCGGCTTATCGATAATGTGAGTAATATACACATCTCTAGCTTTTAAGCCATTTTGTGATTTTTGGCGTGTGTGAAATGTAGTAGTTTGCAAAAGAAGAGAAATATGATTAAACTTAACAAAAAAATTTTCTTCTGCGATTTTACTCTAGATATGAAGAAAAAACAGAACCTAATAGCAAAAGAAGAATGCCTAGGAAACCCCCGTAAATTTTAATTTAGCCAATGAGAAGTGTAAAAGAACAAGGTTCATTTAATAATTGTTCTTAATATTTGAAAATTATTTTTTGCTAAATAAACAATCGTTTATAGAAAAACTAGAGCTTACATTAAAACGCAGCGAAATAAATAAGTCCACAAGTTATCAAGGCATATATAAAAGTATAATTTTTATTGCATTAAATAACATAAAACCTACACTAAAATAAACAACAACTTCAAATTCGCTTCAGTTTGTAATTTTAATTCTTATCGTGTTTTAATTTTTCTTCCCTTTTTGAACATTTTGCATGATTTAGTTTCAATTTAACACGATACTAATGTTACAGAATATGAGACTGTGTTGCCAATCATCAATAAATACCAATATGCCAATAGAGAACACAGATTGGAGAAAAACGTAAAAACTGCGTCGTGTTTTTGTCGCCATAAACAAAATAATAGTAAATAACTACAAGATAGCCACACTTTGTAGAAGCAAATGTTCACAATTTTATGCAAATGCGATCATACGCTTTCATTTATGCCAAGATTTCAATCAATGTGGACAAACGTAGTATTAGCCTGCAAAGCCACTATATGAAACGTTATCTGCCCAAACTGATTAAATGATAATCTTCAAAATTCCTTGAATATGTAATCTTGGGTAGGCATATGGCCAACGGCATCGTCTGCTCATTAAATAGTTTTACATTGCCAAATGAAGCCAAGCTAGTGGACAAAGTGAATTGTTTCCAATAGATTAAAGATCATGTTTAGTTATAAATGCATGCACATTGACTTTTCCCAGACTTAAATTTATTTCCAAACTTTCAATTTCTTTTTGAGTAACAACACTCACCTTATCATTTTTGGTTGCCCATTTAAACTGGCAAAGGCCAGTTTATTTTGTCACTAAAATCACTTACACTATATAAACACACACACACACAAACACTCTGATGCATAATCAGCTACTGGATTTACTCTGCTTTTTATTTCTTTAAACAACACACTTTGTGCAGCATAAAATTCAAATTTGCCATTTCACTAACTTTTTCAATGCCTGCATATATTTTGCAATATTATATTTACATACTTTTAAGAAAGACATTTTACGTTGCAATTTATTTAACTGAGATATTAACTTTTGCATAGAAATCTTCAATTTATAACATCAAATATTTCTCATAAGTTCTAGCGTCACATTTTTTACAATAGCGCGGTATTACTGACAGTTTTTGAAACCATAGAGATGGTAAAAAAGTTAATTAATGTTGGAGTTTTGTTACCTGCCGTTAACAAGTTGTGTACAACATACAGGTATTATGATCTGTTGATTTGAATTAGAAAAACATCTGGTAGCCCATTTCATTATTCAGCACTGCCTTATCTACCAATCAAAACTAAAACAATTAACGATAACACACAGCTGTTTAGCACACACACGCACACGAAATGAAATAAAACATACATATGTATATATTCCTTCCTCTTAATTAATTGTAAACATTTATGCACAACATAAAAGACAATGTCGCTCATCTTGTCATACATAACTGTGATACATAAAACGGGTATTGTTCGAAGGAAAACTATTTTTGTTAGTTCAAGACACTGTCGTAATGTCACCGCGTATAGAGTTGAAGATGGCGGGACAATGTCCATTATACTGTCATTCACGATGTTTTCCTCAAACTTATCTTGCAAAATCTAACAGATGAAGGTTATTTCGTGCATAAATTGTTGATGGCTCTGTCGGCGACGGATAATTGGTCAACATGGTTTTATACCACTCACATACTGTGTAATGATATATGTAAATTTAATGATTCCTTTGGAAGTTTTCAATATTTATTACCGGCCACATAAAGTATCATACATTCAACATACATACGTTCTGGATCAGTATAAAATCTAATTTATGTGACACATTGTCACATCATCGTGCTGACAGGCTGCTGTTGAAATTCAGCAAAATCGGTTCACGAATAGCCAAACCACAGGTATCTCAGAGTAAACTATCATTTTGCATGAAAATTAAAAAAATAATTTTTTCTTAAAATTTAATAATTGGTGTTAACTGTCATTAGAGGCAAAAAGCACATCGGCATCAGTCCACATACATATGATATACCGAGATAGGTATAGCTAAAGCCGATTTCTCAAATTTAATGACCTTTTTTATGAACTAGAACGCTTTTGGTGGCAAGTACAGATTTGATAGTAGCACGGATATTTTAAAGGGGAAAAATTTGTTAAACATCGGTCTAGCCGAGATTGCGACTGTTTCAAAAAATTAACGTTTGCTGGACAGGAACAGATGGTTTGACAGGCCCACATTAACCGAGATATAGCGAAAAATGATTTTTAAAGAAATTGTTTTTCTCCAAAATAGAAAGAACATTTTTTTATGCCAAAATGCATGTACATATATGTAAACATGGGCATATGAAAGCAGATGAAAAATTTTTTCGACTTCGTTTTATATATAGACAAGATATAGCGAAAACCACTTTCAAAGAACTTGAACTTTTGGGTGAACCAGAACGCTTCCTGGGCCAAATATGGATATTTTAAAGTAAAAAAAAACTAAAAAACTTTTCCGTCATCGGTCCACACATACATACATAGCCGAGATATAGCGCAAAACTATTTTCAGTAAACTGGACTTTTGTATGAACCAGCACAGTTTTTGGTGTTGAAACGGAGAATTATGGACTTCTTAAACTCAAACAAAAATTTACCGACATCGGTCCACATATAGCCGAGATACGAAGAAAACCACTTCCTCGAGAAATCGAGCCTGTAAGCGAACAAACACAATTTTTGATGCCAGTAAGTGCACGTGATGTAAAAATGTGGATTTTAAAAAACAAAACCATTTTTGGTGTCAGAAAGTAATTTGCTTAATTAATATCGAATTGTTTGTAGGTACATGGAAGTTAGTTTTGTGAAGGGTGTTTAAGATTCAGTTCAACTGAAAATAACTTTGTTATTTGTTTTTATATATCGTTACCTCAGTTCACTTTTGGTCGAAGTTAAGATTTTGATATAATTTGCCAATATAATTTGAAATGACATTATTTATAAGTTGTTTTTTCTTGCTTAAATGTATTTTTTAAGAAGTAAAAAAATATGCCAAGTCTAGTTGAAAGCACAAATTTTTATTTTCTAAAGTATCTTTCCTTTTTAAGCTGAAATATAAAAATATATTATTAATTAATGTTGTCTACTTTGCATTTTACACTTTTAATTTTTAAGGCAAGTCAACAGCACAATTTTGTAAAAGCATTCGGACGAGTTAAAAGAGTTCACAAGATTTATATTCACGCATTTAAATACACTAAACTTTGAAATATATTATAAAGTTCGTTTAACAAGGAAAGTAGAAAAATATGAAGGCAGGATAATTTTTAAAATTTTACTCAAAGACCATCGTTCTTTTTTTATCATGATCTATCAAGCTATGATTTTGTACTTATCTTTTTAAGCAGAAAATTCTGCTACCAGATTCCCAGAAGTTTTCCAAAGGAAAACGAAATATTGAATAAAAATTAAATAAAATAATTTTTATTAATTAAAAAAGAACCTTTAGCTCAAAGTTAAAAAAGAAATCATATTTATTCAAAATAGGTCGAAGAACATACAACAATCAGAATAATAGCTAAAATATTCCTTTTCATAATTATTTATTTATTTTGCTTTTAAGTAAAATTCTTATTGTTGTTAATATAAAGATTTTGGTTATAACAGTAATAATTTAACTACATGTAATACTTTTACTTTATTGATTACAGCGAATATTGCTGTAACGAATTATGCTTCACAAGACAAAATTCCTTAAATTAAATTACATAAATTAAAGGAAAATATTTATTTATTTATACTTTACAAAGCAAATTTTTTATGTGGACAATATGGGCGAGTAACTGAGACCATATGCCCAAGATGGTATTGAAAGCATATTTGTAGATTCCTGTGACACCCTGTAAGCGACCTATGCCTTCACATATTAAGTGTCAACAACGTGATTGACAAGCAAATTCTGCAAAATAACCGCCAACGATGCAGTGGATTGAGTTAAATCAGTGCGAGTGAGATGCAAAAATGTCGAAGGCCAAACAATAAAACAAGCCTGACCTTCAGCTCAGAGCTATTTTCCCAGAAAAAGAAACTATATTTAAGGAAATTATTATCATTACAAAAATGCATAATAAAGTTTCAAAGAGTCAGTGAGCTGATTCCAAAAAAAACGTATAAGCTTGCAAATAACTTATTTTAAAATCCTACGACTACTGGTAATTTAAGAAAATAGACTTAAGAAAAAAACTGCATTTACAGATTTTCCAAAAGTCTTCCAAAATTAAGCTTAGACGGTTTCTTGTTTTACTGAGTAACAATTTAAAATAAATTCCATAAGTACGGGGCTGGCTCACATGAAGGATTCCGTACTTGCATACAATGCGCATATAGAAAACTTAATGTAAGATGTTTGTAGTGCTTATTATTGTACTGTGCTGCTACAACAACAATTTCTGAAAATTTCAGCCCTCTAGCTCTTACGGTTCCAAGCTTATTTATAATAGTTTATAATTTTTTATAGGGGCCTAATTTAGTGTTATTATTATTGTTGTTTTGAGTATTTGTTGTTGTAGGGCACGGTTCAATAACATCTTTATGAAAATTTCAGCTCTCAAGCTCTTGTAGATCAAAAGTTACAGCTAATTTTTCTTAAAATGTTGTATTAGGGGTTACTGTAGTTTTTATGTTGTTGTTGCTATGAGTATTTTTTGTTATAGCGGCTTGATACAACAACATCCTGTGAAAATTTTAACTCTCAAGCCCTTCCGTTTCTGTGGATTGAAGCCTGTGATGGACGGACGGACAGTGTAGCAATAGTATTCCGTTTGACTTTTCAGTAGGGAACCCTATGAAACGTACCTGGCACTTTCCCAACTAAAATAAGGAGATATTTTTTATTTTGTTTTAATTCTAAAATAAATTTAAGAATAATTTGTGAAACGCTGTTTATAAAAACAAAAGAAAATAAAATCGTTTAAAATAAAAACAAAAAAATATTAATTAAGCATTTTTTAGTCTATCAAGTTTAAATGTTAGTAAAATTTTTTATTAACTAATATAACGAGAAGAAAAAGAAATATTAATATGCAACATTAAGAAATAAAACTAATGCCCTAACGACAACGGGCTGTAGTTTAATCGGCTGTTGTACACTGATAACTGCCCATTATTATATGTAAAAAAAGATAATAATGAATACAAAATAGCCAAACTTGATTAGGTCAAAGATGCACAATTTTATGACAATGCAATCATACACTTTCATTTGTGTCAAGATTTTAATCAACGTTGCCAAACGGATAGTAGTTATTAAAATTAATACTTCCCAATACATATTTAATAGAAAATGATCTTGATTAGGGCATATGTAAATATAAACAAATGCATATTTAAAATTAATACAAATTTATATTATTTTATTTGTACCATGGAAATGGCCAATATGGCTAAGCGTAGTATTAGCCTGCAAGCCACTATATGAAACGTTATCTACCCAAACTGATTAAATGATAATCTTCAAAATTCCTTGAAAATGTAATTTGGGTAGGCATATGGCCAACGGCATCGTCTGCTCATTAAATAGTTTTACATTGCCAAATGAAGCCAAGCTAGTGGACAAAGTGAATTGTTTCCAATAGATTAAAGATCATGTTTAGTTATAAATGTATGCACATTGACTCTTCCCAGACTTAAATTTATTTCCAAAACTTTCAATTTCTTTTTGGAGTAAAACACTCACCTTATCATTTTTTGGTTGTCCATTTAAACTGGCAAAGGCCAGTTTATTTTGAGCACTAAAAACCACTTACACTATATAAACACACACACAAACACAAACACTCTGATGCACAATCAGCTAATGGATTTACTCTGCTTTTTATTTCTTTAAACAACACACTACTTATTAGCTTATTTTTCAATTTGTGCAGCATAAAATTGCAAATTTGCCATTTCACTAACTTTTTTAATGCCTGCAGATATTTTGCAATATTATATTTACATACTTTTTAAGAAAGACATTTTAAGCTGCATTTGGATGCACTTTATTTAACTGAGATATTAACTTTTACTTAGAAATCTTCAATTTAAAACATTGAAAATTTTTCCCAAATTTTGGCGTCACTTCACTTACAAAATCGCGGTATTACTGACAGTTTTAGTTTAAACTTAGAGAAGGTAAAAGGGTTATTTGAGGTTGCAGTTAGATCTACTGTCAGTTACATGTCTGTATATATTACAGATATGAAATTTTGCTTGAAAATAAGATTACATCTGGTAGCCCTGTTCGTTAAAAGCCCTGCTTTATCTACCAATAAATACTAAAATACATATCGATAACACACAGCTGTTTAACACATACACAAAATTAAATAAAAACATTTTACACTTTTGACATGTTCTTTGGAGCATTTTTGTAAGAAAAATAATAAAATAATTTAATTATTTGAATGGCTGCTGTACTGTTCAACTGTAAGCGATTAAATAACTTGTGGAAACAAACATTTTTTGAAACGTCGAATATTGTTGAAATAAAATGGATACATACATACACAGAGAAATAATTGAATAATGGTGTGATGGAAGTTATGTTATAAAATGGAATATAATTAAACATTTTGTTAAAGTGAAGCAGTTAATTGTTTAGCAAACGCGTGTTAAAGTATTCAATATATAAGGATTAATTGTTGAGCAACAGCACACAAGTAATTTACATATTTGGGGCTGGGTGGCAGTCCTCAGAATGTTAACATCACCAGCATCAATCACTAAAAGCAACATCTATCAAAGTAACAGCTTTATATTAATTAAATTGTTTACGTGTTCTTAAAGTTATACTTAATGCAGTTGTTAATGGGAAGTGCCTACATACCTATATAATAAAATATGTAGAACGCTTCGACAGCGACAGCTTAAAACCAATTAGAAAAAGATAACTAACACGCATATGGCGTTTAATGTGTGTATCTAAAATAGAAACACGTTTATGGAAAAGAGTAGATGGAGTCTTATCAGACTAACTAATAATAATTATCAAACAAATAGCAAGACTTGCTGCCAATATAATACGTCATTTATACACAGTATGTTACGCTAAAAAGTGATCTTTATAAAATTGAACTAAGTAACTCCATTACACGTACTGTGATAAGGCTTGCAACTGTTGTACATAAATTATTTGCATACCTACGTATATCATAAGAGATATTTTATTATTCTTATACCTCGTTCTTGAGCAATGAACATCTGCTAAAAAATAATAAAAATATTTTCTTCCCCACATTTTAAGTTCATTCAGCAAAAGAAAACTAAACTGTTGGCCTAAAATGCGTTCTAAAAATTTCTTATTATTGCCGGTTTTGGTAACATGGACATTTATTGTTTTCTACTTTGTACCCTTACATATACAAAATTTCCTCCACAACAGCTGTCTGTTGCAGCTCGAGGAAACTGCTCGTCTGGAATATCGTAAAGTGATAAATTAATGGTAAATTTGTTGGGTATTTTAAAACAAAATACCATGAACAGGAACGATAACAGAAAAAGGTGTTGATATCATTCTGTTGCCCAACAATCAACCCATACAAGAGCCGCCTTCAGCTAAACCAGATAAGCAAGAAAACATATTAGAGCAACCCAATGACACAGAAACGAATTTCATTTTAAATGTTCCACAAGCAGCTACACAACCAGTGAAAATTTATCTAAGCAATGGTCAGCCTATAATACCAGTTTTAGTATTTGCCTGTAATCGAGTTTCCATTACCAAATGCCTAGATAATCTCATAAAATATCGTCCCAATATAGAACAATTTCCTATTATTGTTTCGCAAGACTGTGGCGACGAAGCAACTAAAAATGTCATATTATCTTATAAAGAGCAAGTATCACTGATAGAACAACCCGATCAATCGGATATATATGTACCACCGAAAGAAAAGAAATTCAAGGGTTACTACAAAATAGCTCGTCATTATGGCTGGGCATTGAATAATACATTTGGCAAAGGTTATGAATATGTTATAATTGTGGAAGACGATCTGAATGTAGCACCAGATTTTTATGAATACTTTTCCGGCACTCATTATTTGTTAAAACAAGATCCCTCTTTATGGTAAAAGTAATAAAAAGTATAAAAGAAAAATGTTTATAATTTCGAATTTATGGTTTAGAGTTGCGTTTCTGCTTGGAATGATAATGGCAAACTAATTTAATTGATACCTCTCATCAGGTTATTATATCTTTTAGATTTCTTTCCCGGTTTGGGTTGGATGTTGACCAGAGATTTATGGCATGAGTTGTCCGTTAAATGGCCGCAATCGTAAGTTTTGTAAATACAAAATATCATCGAGACTTTTTTTCTTAATTTAGTTTTGGGACGATTGGATACGTCATCGGAGCAAAGAAAAATCGAGTTTGTATACGGCCAGAAATATCCAGAACACGTACTTTTGGCAAAGTTGGTGTCTCCAAGTAAGTATTTATTCAACTTTGTGTCTTTAATTGGTTGTAGATAATAGGTGCGTTCATTTACTTTACTAGTAAAAACTATTTACATTTGTATTTTCATTTATTATTTTGGGTCAAAAGACCCTTTAGTTATTTTAGTCTTCAATTGGAAATAGCCAGAATTAAAAAAAAACATTTAAACACATTTTCAAAGACAAAACAACTTTTCAATTGCTACTGTATTTAGTTTTCTTAGCAACTTTCATACAACGCTACCATTGGTTTGCTACGATTTGTATATTTGAAGTATCAAAAGTAAACATTTTTCAAATATCAATAATTTAAAAACTGATTTATTCGCTATTAAGCAATTTTATTAATAAATTTCAAATAAAATTGCTTAATAGCGAATAAATCATTTTTGAATTATCGGATATTTGTATTTTCATTTCACAAAAAATTATTTCATTCAAACAGCTGTTGAAATTAGCTGCAAAATCTTTCTAGAAGAAATTTCTCCAGCAACATTTTGCAAATTCTCTAACTTCCGACTGTCAAAAAATTATCTCTCGGTGCATGAGTTTTGGATTACGCAGAAAACATTTTGTACAAAATTATACAATATATGTGCACGCAGACAGACCTAAAGCTGTTGAATAAATATGTATTGCTGAATGTCAAACATTCCATTACTAGTAAAACTTGCAAAATTTTTCTCTCTCTCAATTTTCACTCTCTTTTGACGTTCTCTGTTTAATAATTTTTGCGTTACACTGCGGTTACACGACCAAGTTTTGCCTTTAAGATACATATAAAATACATGTGCTTGTCAAAATTCATAAAATGATAGCTGTGACGTGGCTGCACTCAATTTTATATCAATTCATATTGAACTGACGTCAAGGAAATATCATACGCCATGCAGTTACACGACCAAGTTTTGCTATCAAGATTTTTACATGCACTGCTTGTCAAAATTCACAAAATTGACAGCTGTGCGCAGGCTGCACTCAATTTCATATCAATATTGTATCAAGATGGCGTCACAAAGAAAACTAAAATGTTAATTTCATTAAAATTATTAGAACTTCATTGGCTTCTGTATAATTGTATGAATCGAAGCACATCATTATATTTATTATTTTTGTTCACAAACATTATTTTTGTGTTCTTAAAGTTATGTTTATCACTTTTTATTATTTATTTTGAAAAGACAGCAAAAACTAAAATAGCAAAAATTAAGAAAGCCAAATAATATATATATTTATAAACAAAGCGGAAAAATGGCGTCAGCTGTTTTCTGATTGTAACTTGATATACTTCTGGATTGAAAAATTGTCGACAAGTTCGGGAATTTTGAGAAGGTATTAGTAAAAAAAAAATGAGAGTGTGTTAAAATTGGTAAGCAAAACTTGATCGTGTAACCACCGTGTTATTTTAAATTTCGTCGATATAATGCAGATTCATATTACACAGGCTACGGGATAATTGTGAATCGGAACACATAATTTTATATATATTTATTATTCTTGCTGACAAAATTTTTATTTGTGTTTTTAAAGTTATGTTTATCACTATTTACTATTTTATTTAGGAAACAGCAAAAACTAAAATAGTAAAAAAATTAAACAATCCAAATTGGCATGTATTTATAAACAAAGCGGGGGAAAAATGGCCTCTGCTCTTTTCTTGATGGCAACTTGATATATTTCTATGGATAGAAAAATTGCCTACAAGTTCGCAACAATTTTGAAATCGTGAGTGTTAGTGAAAAAAATGAGAGTGCATTGAAAATTGAGAGGCAAAACTGGATCGTGTAACCACCGTGTAACACACAATTTTAAAAATTGATGTGAACTTGTCGACAATTTTTCTATCCATAGAAGTATATCCAGTTACCATCAAGAACACAATTGACTTCATTTTTACAAAATGCATATTATTTTGGCTTATTAAATTTTTTACTATCTTAATTTTTGGTAAATAAAATAACAAAAATGATAAACATAGCTTTAACTTTTGTCAGCGTATTAAAATATAAATATAATACAAAATTGATATAAAATTGAGGTGCAGTCTACGTCGCAATTATCAATTTTGGGAATTTTGACAAACGGTTATTATGACAGCAATCGTGTAACTTCAATGTTGTTACTAATTGTAAAAACTTTTGATAAATGAAAACCTAATATTATTATTCAATATTAAATGTTTTCCTTACATTCAGACTTACATGTTTATCATACATATTTTATTAATTTATTAGTCGTGTTCAAGTTCATTTCTAAATTATTGCTTGTGATTAATGCCTATTTAAGAAGGCATGAAAAGTAAAATGTTTGACCTAGCTGGGGGCAGCCAAATTGGTTCATATTTGCTACAATAATCATCAGCACCCTTGGGTCACGAACTCAGGATTGTGCCAATTATGCACTCCTTGTGGTGGCGCTTAAACCACAGCCGAGGGATAATCCTGTTTTATGAAAAGAAGTCTCAATAAATAAATAAATAAATAGAAATAAATAGATGTATGATATTGTTGGGTATTTCACACCGAAGGTCTGTTAATCGGTAATTTGTTAGTTGGTAATTTGTTAAAACACTTTACTGTGAACACACTTTTTGTTCTATCTCAGTAGTGCGGTAACTTTGCTACAAAACAGATGATTTAAATTTATTAAAAAGAAAAAATGCCTCAAGAAAGTGCAAAAACAGAAATAGTAAAAATTTAATTAAAATTCTTTGTGGAAATAAATTTATTACGGTAAGTATTTAAAATAGGTAATCAGAAGACATGGAACTAATTTTATAATTCTTTTAAGACGTATTCAGTGATGATGAAGATTTGGTGGAGAATACCATTGACGAGCTATATGATGACTTGCTCATTGTACTTCTTTTGCGGTTTCCCTTGCGCATTTTCTTTTGTGGCTCCATAATTAGTTAATAATCAAAGCAGATACAACAATTTTGTTAAAAAAATACAAAAGTACACTTTTGCAAAATTTTTCCTTTTGCAGTAATAATATAAACAAAGAAATAAACACAACTGTTTTTGTTAGCGAGTAACAAGAAAATTACCAAGCTTGCAGACTGGTACTGTTACTCGGCAGTTCGATAAGTTAATTTTACAAAACAAAATTCACGTAAAAACTATCGAATAACGATTAACAGATTAACAGGCCGGTGTGAATTACCCTATTATTATTTATTAATAGATTTAGTAAAATTATAAAATTTTAATTCTATTATGACTGATATCTAAACCTATAAGTGGCATAACTTATTTGTTGTGGGCCAGATTGGCACAATTCTGTTATCTTACATATCCTTGATTTTATACAATTTGAATAGAATAATATAATTTAATTATTGTTGTCTGGAAAAGTGTTTAAAAGGTAATATAAACATACAAATTTATATTTTGATAGAAGAAACAAATTTTCTATGGTTAAAAGCAAGCATCAATATATATTTATAAAATGTATAGTAATTTATGCCATTTAGTATACATATTCATTAGTGGTTTTACCAAAATATTGCACTCTAAATTCTTTGAATACTTGGACAAACTCCTATAAATATTATGTAGTTTCTGCGTCTAAACTACAAATGGCTAAAATGCCGACTTTATTAATTCTAAAAAGATCTTGCGTTGAGGCTTAACAAGCCAGCTCTGGCTTGTATTATAAACTGATTGCACGAGGAAAAAGTTTGAAGTATATAGTGAAGAGCCTTTGTGATCTAGCTTTACATACAAAATCGTGAAATTGTGAACTTTTAGCATTTTTAATATGGTTCTTCATTTTTTAGATGGTATAGAACAGTAGTGCGATTCTGTATCCAATTTTAACAATACTTGTCATTGTTAAAAATAATAACAAGTGAATTGGCGATTTTGCTATTCTGTAGTACAGATATTTAGCAACACTTGTTATCGTCTTGTTATTAGAGTCAGCTGTTTTTGTTAATAAACAACAAAGTGATTGTAGTAGTTTAATTTCGTTAGAGAAAACAACATAAAATTTTATTATATTTGTATATTAAATAAAGTTTTTTGAAAAATAAATAAAATTTGTGAAATGGCATTTGAATATTTAGGGTATAGTTTGTCAACACAAGAGCAGCAAAGCAGTTTGAGGTAAGTCGCCGTTTACTACGATCCTTTTTGATCTGCCAATCACGGAGTTCCGAAAACTTTATCGTTTAACTCCGGAACTACGTTTCCTAATATCACAAAATGCTTAAAATATATAAAAATGTAAATTGCTCGCAGCGGCGGAAAAAATTTTCAATTCTTTTTCGTTATTTTGACATATGTTTTACCAGTGTTGCCACTAGACTTACATTTTTGATTATGTTGTTAATTATAAGTTAGAGAATAGCAAAGTCGTTACTGCAAGCAACAAAATAAATTGACAACATAACAATCTCTATTATTGTTAACAGTTACAGAATCACTTACTACAGGTTGCCACTGTCTACATAGCAGTGTTACCAGTAGGAAATTGTATATTTTGACAGAGTTTCCATTCTATAGCCCGATATGTGTTCCTTTCTATAACGTTTAATGGCAAAATGCGCGGTAATCTATGAGACTTTATATTTATTACTTTATTAATATAACAAAGATGAAGTTTAAGGTAGAAATATATAGTGATTTCAGATTTGTTTCAAATAAAGCACATAATTTGGTGTATTACTAGGCAGGGTAACATCATAGAGTATCTGAGCAGTCCCTCAACCACATCATACTTAGCGTAGTCCCAAACCTGAGCTGCGTAAAACATTATAGACCTAGAAGCTTTAAGTTTATTATTCGGCGATATCAAAGGATTGTGTATATATTTCAACCCAGGTAGAGTTAATCGCTAATTTGCAGTAGCCAGTTTATTAATCAAGTGTTTGCTAAAGGAGATTATATGCGATATCAACTCCAAGGTAATTATAACTATTAACGATTTCATATTGCAACCAAAGTCCAGTTTACATCTGAAGAAGTTCTTGTACCTACTAATATTTTAGATTTATCCAGATTCGCTCTCAAACCCCACGTTAAACAATAATCATGTAATACATCAATCATACTTTGCAAATCTGATGGACTATCTGATAATATCACCAGATCGTCTGCGTAGAGCAATATTTTTACATTGATGTCAGCAACATTAACTCCTCCTGGTAGTTCATCAGCTAAATCATTAATATATAATGAAAATAAAAGGAGACTTAACACATAACCTTGTTTTACTCCTATTTCGATGGTGAAGGGATCTGAATAAGAGGATCCATGCCAAACACAACTTTCATTATCTCGGTACATGAGTTAGTTGTATCAATCTTATCATTTTAGACGATAAACCCAGACGCGAAAGCTTATAAAATAAACTATTATGGGGGATTGTGTCGAAAGCATGAAAATCAACAAAGAAAGCAAACGTGTTCTTGTTGGAGTGCTTGTTAAGATATACAATATTAACAAAAAAAAAAAACCCAAATATTTTGATACATAGATACATTGTATCGTAATATTTTTCGTGGAATTTTTATTTATTTGTAAGTATGCAGTGAGGCTTGTCTCTTATACAATCCTGTGGCTTGCTATATCAATCTGTTCGCCGTTGATGATTACCGTCTGGATAACAATGTTCACCGCTCTAAATGAAATATGAAACTCTAAATGATATATGAAACTATGATTGTGATTGTCTATCCAAAGTACAAATCAAACAGTTTTTTTTCGAAATGCAGTGAACTAATAATTATTATTTGTATTAGAAGTGACCAAAATGTTAAAATTTGCTTATTAACATACGAATTCATCCAGAAATGGTGTTCTCCTTTGGAAATGACGAATGCTTAGGCAATATATGTGTAGTTTCCATCTATTGCAGAGCTCTGCTAAAGATTTGATGATTGTTTATTTTAATAGCAATATTTTAATTTATTTATGTGTGTTTGTAATCTATTTATGTCATCATTTTTATTTGCAGTGGCCTATTCTTTGATAAATATTTACGCTACATTAAACTAAGTGAGGAATTTGTACCTTCACAAAAATGAACTTAAGCTATTTGTTACAGGTAAAAACGCAAAACTTTGTTGGTAATTTTTGTATTAATAGAACATAATTTTATACGTGTTTGAAATGCATCAATTTCAGGATAATTATGATAAAACATTTTAAAAGAAATCTACACTTATCCGGTTGTCACGTATGATGAATTGAGACGTGAATTGATAAAACGTGATGGGCCCGTTAGAATACAGTACAACACAGAGAGATCAGTACAAAAGAACGGCAAAAATGTTGGGACTAATGGATGACTTAAAGGTAAGAAAGAAATGATTTTCCATAAATTAAAAAAAAACTATATAATATTATCTACAATAGAGTGGGAGTACCACGTACCGCTTATCATGGTATTGTCTCATTTTTCTTTAATAAAAGGCGTGTCTATTTGGCACCCAATATTAATTGGAAGGGCTACGATTTAACATGGAGCTAACAAAATTTTATAATTTTAGGTTTATCTTAGTCTTAGTTTAGTTTTGTCTAGCTACTAAAATATACTATGACAAAGTGATTCCTTTGTAATATATATAATTTTTGTATATTTTAAGTAGGATTTCTATTTTTTTATAGACATACATATTTTTAAATGACCAACCAAATATTAAAACAATTTAATAGTTATAAACTGATAAAGCATTTTAAGTATTTCTTAAAACTAATTTTCCTTTTCATTAACCAAATGACCGAGACGACTTTTAATTAATCATACTTATTCAAATTGTCGTCTTCGTCATCACATCGAAAAAATATGCACTTGTTCAACTGTTTCCAATGATTTTAAAAGGGCTTATTAATTCTCTTGAACGTGTGTAACTTCCGTATTTTCAAATCACCTTGATTTCTAAAAAAAAAAAAAAAAAATTGCATTAAAAGACTGTAATTGTGCTCAAATTCAAATTATTATTTATGACTGAATTTATGATGGTACACAATTTTATTTTAATGTAATACAATTTTTTGATTTTGAAATCACGCTGATTTAGTGATATGGAGCAGATTTGGCCCTCTATTCTGTAAATCGCTAAAGCTAAATCTTCATCGCTAAAAATCTATGAATTCTGTTTAGCTGATTTTAGCGATGAGTACAATTTTGTAACTTAAGTTTCTTAAATTGTCAATATCTTAAAATTGAATTCGTTGCAACTTTAGCTTTTTATTTTATTGCTAAAATGCTAAAATTTAGGTATTTTGGTGAAATTTTAGCATTAGAAAATATAAAATTAAAAACTTTAGCAATGAAATAAAAAGCTAAAACTGTTGTTAATCGTACAAGGTTTTTTTTATTAAAAAAAAATTCAGAAGGCACATTACTCTTAACAAAAAGCGGGATATTTATATAGTTGTACTATAAAAGTAATGGGATTATTTCATTTGTATGCACTACATTTTTACTTATAAAAAATTACAACAAATTCAATTTCAAAGATTTGTTAAATCAAAACACAAATTACAGAATTGTATTGGCTAAAAGCCGCTAAGCAGACCTTATAGATTTTAGCGATTGAATTTAGCCTCAACGATTTACAGAATAAAAGGACCTCTATAACAAATATCTATAAAGTAATTAATTTTGTTTCAAATACCAGTAAATATACAGTCTTTGATGTCGAA
>BGZK01003861.1:0-18584 GCA_005406025.1 Eumeta japonica
TGTTATATAATTCTATCATTTAATTTTGTAAACAAAATCTTGAAGAAGTAATGCCAGCACTAAATCTAATTCAGCCGGTTCTCACCTCAAACAAAAATCTGAAAAGTTTTAATTTAGCAAAATTATTGGCATCTAATTTGCATAGCTAAATTATGTTTGTGGTAGATGTCTCGCTAAGTACAATAATTTTCGTTACTCACCCTAAATATACACAATTATTTGCTGATAGCTATACCAGTACACATACACAACCACATGTTTGATTATTTGATACAAATTGAGAAAACAGAAAACTGGGACTACGTATAGCAAATATAAGTTGGCGCAGTCTTAACAAAACCCAGCAATTTGTCAGGCATTCACTGTGGTAATACAAATAAGCGTATATTAAAATTTACATCACTATCTTGTACATGTATGCAAAATGCTTATGTGTTAAATTTCTGTCGGAAAACATGCTTGTGTAAGTTGGTTTGTAATTAGCAAATTACACTTTTATAAAATAAAAATCATATAAACAACCGAAATTAAATTTTTTTGTTCTTGACTGTGGCTGCATTTGGAATAAGTTCCAGCAATCTAAAGCCTTTCATCGGCGTAGAAATTTAAATTTGTTGGATTTAAGTTTATCTACATGAAAATTTATTGCAAGGCTAACAAAGTTTGTTTTATAGTGAATAAAGATATTGTTTAAATGTATTACATTCATTTGCATTATTTAACAAATTTCTTAAATATTGGATTTTAATTTGTGGTTGAAACATATTTGGGCCCGCTCTCTAAAGTTACAAACGTTATATTTATTATAAGTGAAGTACATTAAAAACAGCAAACTTTTCAATTTTATTTGTGTATCAAATGTATTTTATTTGTAAATAATATAGTCAGAATTTTATTTACGAGTGTTGATTGTGTTTGAAATTTAGGTAACAACGGACGAGGCTGGCGTGATGACTACTTTGTTGACAGATCTTACAAATAACTACAGAAAGTTTGTCATTTATTTTATCCCTTAAGCTGCAGTTTTTTATTTCATTTATGCTTGTTAATTTTGTTACTTTTAGCGCTACAAAACACAAATACCCAAATCAAAATAGTAAGCAAAAATCGTCAAAGTACTAGTTAGGCAACTTTCCTTCTTTGCGTACCGTTTTAAATTTTTAGATTTTGTTGACCCCAAATGGCCGTCAAAGTTTCAACTTATTCGCTTGGTATTATTTTTCTACATATATTAAATCATTTGTGTTATTCCAGCTATAAGGTAATGATCCTTGTTATTTTTGTGCTAAAATTGTTGTAAACTGTCTGGTGTTAATAAAAATTTTTCAATGAAAACATTTTCATGGTGACATAACAAAATTTATATGGTCGTTCTTTTAGTTCTGTGTTTGTGTATGTGTTTTTACTACTTTGTTGTTGTTCACATTTTATTTTTAGTATTCTAACTTAAAATTTATTTAACAAGTTCAAAAACAATGAATAATATAAATGTACATAAAAAGACTCACAATAAAATAAAATCCTTTGCTTTTGTATTTATATTATTTTTATAAAACAGAAAGTAAGTTAAAAGGTCTCCATGAAATTATTATTGTAACCCAATCGATATGCCCTGGATTTAAATTATTTAAATCGTTTTCTAGCTCGTTGCCTGCTATAAATGCAAAATTTTATCTTCATGTGACGATTGCTTAGGCTGTTTTAAGTATAGCTAATGAAAACGAAAATCTTCAAATTAAATGTCAATACTCAGAACAGAAACCACAAACTTTAATACATATAGTAAATTCCTGTGTTTTATATGCTTCAGTTTGATTCTAGTTTGGGTGTATTAAATTATTTATCCGGAAAAGAAATTTGATTAATTAATTACCCAATTACTATTTTCCATCGGGATCCTGCATTCCATTATATAAAATTTTGTTTGCATACAATGTTGGAATTTCTATTGAAAAGCGTGTGGGTCGCACGCGCTACAGACCTGTTTGGGAAGATCCATTATTTTCATTTCTAATAAATCGGCATCACCAATACTTGTGATTGAGTTTAAATTATGAATATCTTGGCAATAAAAAGTCCAGAAAAACAATTGCTACAGCTATTTTAGAATAATTCTCACAATAAAACTCAAAATTAGGTTGTGTATAATTTCTGCATAGGACAACAATAAAGGTAAAGTAAAACTATGCAACGATCTAAATGAACTACAAAAGGGTGTTTAATATGATTCAGATGCAAATACATTAGAGTTTAGATAGCTTTTTCTCTCACATGCACTTAAATTAATTGTAAACAAACGATTCACATTCACAATAGAAGAAGTGATTGCAGCGCATGCGTGCATATGTATATATGAATAATTTTTATCTAGATTTTGTTGTTGCGTATGACAGGAAACACTTTCTATCGCAATCACTTGATCATCCAAGGTAGTAAAAATAATTAATAGTTCTAGGAATCATGTATGCGACAATACCAAAGGGTAAGATTTGTATGGAATTTATTGAACCATGTTTGTATGGTGCCTAATTACAATTTTTCTAAATGTTATATTTTTATCTATAAAATTTATTTTTGTATAATTACATGAGAATATTAAAAAATGTTAATCATTAGTTGGTTGGAATCGTGAAAATTTACAATAAAAAAGTGATAAAATTTGAACGATATTCATATGGAGCTTTGAACTGTAACAGAGTTGATTGTCTACATCTTCTATTCTACGAAATTCATGATATATTAGATGCTATAAATTTTCTAAATGTTTTTACCAAAAGAATTTTTTTTTTTATTTTCAACTTTTATTTATGACTTTCAAAATATCTATCAAACAATTAAAAAAATACTCAAACGTCATAACAATTCTATATGGAAATTTACTCAGCTATAAAAAAAACTGCCAATTTCAATTTTATTGTGACATATTTTATAAATATAATGAAAAGAAGATGTTTTAATTGTTTTGTTGCAGCTCAAAGTCAATCAACTTTGTTTCTATCTAAAGTGTTTATTAAACAGTTATTATCTTCTGTTAAAAATTTAATTACTATTTCATTCTCATATGACATTTCGTTGTTCGTTTTATATGATACTTCAATCAGTGTTGTTCACTGTGGAAAACTGAAGTGTGAATTACACATTTTAAATGCTCTTAAATCAAATTGCTGGATTATTTTGTGTAAATAGCTGCTCAAAAAGCTGCATAAACGTTTTATTTACTTGGTGGTACACACAATAAAATTAAAATTGCAGTTGTTAATTTAACGCACAGCAAAATTACTATTTGCAAGTAAATTAACTTAAATCATGCCATGAGCTGAGTAGTCTCTCACAAAAAAAACACCTTCAAGTTCTCGTAACAAAACTATTGTGTTCTATTTTGTGTCAAATCGTACTTATTCTGTGGCAGATTGAGTGAGAAACGTAAAAGCGAACGAAGTCGTTAAATTCAAAATGAATTGTTTGGAGTTAACAACCTTAAGCGCATAATAATAAATAGTTAAACTTGCAACGCAATCACTTTCTACACACACTAACATGCATACACTGACATTGCATCTACAAATGGCGATTATGGGAATAAACTGTCTACGTTTAAGCGTGATTCCAGCACCGTAAGAAAGTGCTATCTTTTATTTTAACATATGATATTACAAGTTTAGATAATGCACAGAAAATTGTTTAATGTTACGTATCGTTATTAATGAAGTAAGACTGTAACCAAAATTATTCCTCAAAGCTCCATTTCATTTTAATGAAATAAAACTTTCAAATTTCTGCACTAGAAAGTGTCACGTCATGTTGTAAGAAACATACATAAACTGAGAATGCATAAGGAAAACAGAGGCAATATTTATAGTATAAATTATATTTAAAAGTAAATGAGAAAACGCATTTCTCTAGCAGCTCATTTACATTTGCAAAATAACTTCATTATTCAGCAAAGAATCTGCTAAACTGAAGTGGAAAACTTCTATTAATGTTATTTTTTCCTAAAATGTGCAAGGAAAAGATTTCTTAATTTGTTGTGTGAGAAGAGAAATTAAATTTTTTTTCAAGTAGGTAATTTAATTTGATATTTTTTCTAACCTAAAATAACCTTCATTATTGAAATGCTTTTGCATGTGCATTTAACAAAACAAGCGCTGTTCTGCTTTAATTTTATTGAAACACTTGAACTAGATTTTTTACTTTTTCTTTTTAATGCTTTAGAATAGCAGAACTAATGTGTGTCGTTAAACGGGTATATCGTTAGTTTGCAGTGAAGTGGGGCATGCTTACAGCGTGTCTTTGGTTATGTAAGTTTCCTTCAATACAGAAACAAGTCTAATTATAGCAGCAGGAGAAAATCTGTAAGAGTAACACTTGCTATATGCTTGTATATTTATCTTAAGAAAATGTTTGTAAAAATAAATAAAAGTAATTAACCAGCATAAAAAGCATCTAAATAATGGGTTTGCCATGGCTATATATTTGTTAATACAAAAATATAAATGTATAAAATCTCTACGCCAGTTTGGGTACCTGGTGTAAGAACGAATCTAAAACAAAAACTGAAATCAATGACTTAATGGCACATTATCTAATATTTTCTCATTAGTATGCCTCATGTCTCTAAATTATTAGCTTTTCAACACCTGTGGCCATTTGCTTACAGAATAGCAATTTTTGCTTAAAGCTTTATAATGAATTTCAGTGTCCCTCTTTGGTTGCTTTGAAAGTTACCAAAAACAAGTGGTTATTCCTTTCACAGCTCCAAATCATACATTACTGCTGCAAGTATATATTGTAGAGTTTCCTCAGGCTACCGTCGGCTAACGCTATCTTTATCCGTCCCTTTATAAGGCGACCAACTTATAAATGCCTTCTAAATTTCTGTGGTTAATTGTTTTTCTAAGGAATCCCAAAAATATGTTGTTATGCTCAGTTTAAGTTTTGCAATTTTTTAACAAAGTTAACTAAGAATCCTTATTTGGAAAGCATATTGACATCGTCCGCGTACAAATTATCTTCAACCCTTATTTAGTTCGTTATAATTTAAAACTTGAAAATCCTGGAATGTAATTTCTTACACTTAGGTAACAATCATCACAGCTTTTTCCAATTGTTCCTTAGCATATTTTCAAGACGGATCTTATTTGGCCACTTCATCTGAAACTTATGTCTCTTAAGAGATAGAGAAAGGTGCAGATAATGTTGCAAGCAACCTAATGCTAATAAAAACTCAAAGTTGGGAATCATCTTATCAAATGAGCTTTATAAATTATTACACAATGTAATAATACGGTACATACCGATCTGACTTTGTGCAAGAGTGTTGCCGGAATCTTAATTGCTGCTTTATATATTGCCCATTCAAGTGGCATTTTTCTATCAACAATTTTAACTATTTATGCTGACACCACTGCTATTTTTCCTAACTCTATGAACGCTGTGATGTGCCATTAAGCAATTTTTTTTGTGTATAAAAGTACGAAATAAATTATTTCACGTTTCAATTTCTTTTGTATGACATCACATCATTAAATTCAAAACCTTGCTAAAGATATGCATTCAGTAATTTTCCTTACAAACATATTTACTTGTATAATAAAAATAAGGGTTGAGGTTCTCGAGCTCTTAGAATTTCGCAATAACGGGAATCACATGAAAAGCGGAGAATTTTTTTGGGAAATTAAAATTTTACTCAATGAGACATTTTTAAGGCTATAAAATATTATATTTAGATATGCAACCGATACCGATGTATCGGCGATATTTTACTGTCGATACGCCGATACTTCTTATATTTTTTTCTTTAGCGTTTTTTGAACAAAATATTCAATTTTCAACTCTAATCTTTTTACGTGACAATTGCAGAATAAGAAATTAAAACAGGATACATAATGAGAATATATCTTCTTTTTATTCTACCCAAATTTAATGAAAATGCTGCAGAAATACTTAAGTTCTCAAATGAGTTCTTTGCATCTGAGAGACTTTTTCCACTACAGGTTCTGTTTCAAACGGATTTAAGAAATCCGCAAAATTTGAGAACACATTTTTAAATAAAATGCTATTAATATCAACTTTCATTATTAATCCCTTGCAATGTTGTTTTAATAGTTTTAATAATTTTAACATGATTTCAAATTCAATTTGTTGTCTCTTAAACCTTATTAATATCAATTTTAAAACTTGAGCCACGAATGCCACCTGTTCGTAAAATCTAAAAGTTGCAGATATATAGTTTGACAATTTAAGTTTTAGAAACTGAAATGTATTGAAAATTTTGTTGATATGAATGGCTCATTAGTAAACACTGTTCTTTGTATAATAGAAAACTTATTATACTTAAATGTGTTAATTTTTACATGAGCTCAATTTCAAGAAGCGTATCGTTATCGGAATCGGTATCGGCGATATTTATTTTGAGTATCGGTACCGAAATTGCCTATCATTGCAGTTCCTAATTTTATTAGCAGCTAAATTACCACCTAGGAACTGCATATTTATTTACATATTTTATCCAAAATCTGCTAACTAGGTATATATACATTATATTTTGTTGTTGATAATTTTTATACGAATGTATGTTCTTTTAATACTAATTAATTTTGTACATTTTAAGAATGTTGTCTGCTGCCAGCGATAAAGTTAATTTATTGAGAATTTCGTTGTAAATTCCAACTTATATCAAAAATCTTTTCTCTCTATATTCAAATCACTTTAAATTTAATTCAAAACTCCCCGTGACGATGGGGAAACTTCTCTATCATACGATCGTGGCACAGACTGCATGCCCATTACGGAGGATATGCTGCTGGGCGATCACGAGTTTCTATCCGTACAAATCTCCAGGTCCGGATGGGATTATCCCTGCGGATCTACAGCACAACATGGATGTAATCATACCATGGCTGCTGGAGATCTATGGAGCGTGCTTCTCTGGTCATATACCAGTAGAATGGACAAGGAGCAACGTCACCTTTATCCCGAAGGGAGGAAGGTCGTCGCATATGGAGGCAAAGGACTATAGGCCTATCAGCCTCACATCTTTTGCTGAAGACGCTTGAAAGGATCATGGATCTACATCTCAGATCCACGATAGATGACAGCTATTTATCGCCATCTCAGCACGCCTACAAAAGGGCAGGTCAGTTGAGACGGCACTTCATTCTCTGGTTGGTCATATTGAAAAGGCCAACCATTATGGGAACTTCACGATGGTTGCTTTCATGGATTGAAGGTGCCTTCAACAACGTCGACCCTATGGCGGTCGTCTTGAACAGCTGGGGTTGACCAATCAACCGTACAGCTAATTTCAAGAATGCTTATGCGCAGGACTATAACGTCCAGAATTGGTGCCACGAGCGTGACTCGTGAGGTGTGCCGTGGCACCCCAGGTGTACTATCACCCTGCTGTGGAATGTTGTAGTGAACAGGCTGCTTATGAATCTAGATTTCCTTCTTATCAAGACTGTAGCCTATGCAGACGACGTAGCGATTGCAGTTTCGGGAGGTCATCCGGAATCTATGGCTCGACAGCTGGAATATGCCCTTAGGATTGTCAGTGACTGGGGACAGCATTGTGGCCTTAGGGTAAATCCGGCAAAAACGGAACTTGTACTTTTCGGAAGGAAGTATAAGGTCCCACCTTTCGCCCCTCCGAAATTGGACGGGGTCTTACTTGCCCTCGCTAATAGGGCGAAGTTTTTGGGCGTCATTTTTGATAGCAGACTTACCTGGAAGGAAAACATCCGGGCTAGGGCCGCTAAGGCGATATCGGCTATATATGTATGCAAACGGGCCATAGGTAGAACATGGGGTCTTCGACCAAATGGTGTACTTTGGCTCTACGAAATGGTTGTGAAACCAATTCTTTTCTATGGGGTTACAGTATGGTGGCAAGCACTGGACCCCGTATCTAACAGATTACTGTTTGAAAGGGTCGCTCGCACAGTAGCAATACTGACTACGGGCGCGATGAGAACGACGCCGACTAAGGCACTGTTTGCCATATTGAACTGGCTACCAGTGGACCTTACGGCGAGACAATTGGCGGCAAGGACGGCATTAAGGCTTTGCGCGACGGGTATGTGGAACCCAAGGCCATGGGGTCATGCGAGCATACTGGAAAATGCGGGGGTGAGGGATGTAATCCCTGACCTGATCGACTATTGCACCCCTAAACCCTTTCTCACCAGAAGATTCATCACGAGTATCTGGGATGAAGCCTTATGGACCCTGCATCCATACGTATATATACGGATGGATCCAGGGTGGAGAAAGGGTGGGGTGGCGTATACATTGAGAATTTCAATGTCATGATGTGCTTCAGGCTGACGGATGGCTGTAGCGTCTTACAGGCAGAAATATCTGCCATCAGGAGAGCAGCTAAGTGGCTGATGTTTTACAGAATATTGGGGACCGATATACTGATCATAACAGATAGCCAAGCTGCCATTAAATCCTTGACTGGAATGTACACCACATCTAGTCTTGTCCAGGAATGCCGGGCATCTCTAAACGAGATGGCGAGACATACGAACGTTACCCTTAAGTGGGTGCGGGGACATGGATCCGACCACGGTAACAACACCGCTGACGAACTGGCGAGAAGGGGAACAACTCTTTCGGAGGAGGACATCACGCCCTTCTGCGGACTGCCCTCTCTGCATGCTGGAGGCGTTTTGAGCTTTCTCTAGAACGAGCTCAGCAGAGATGGTCACTGGAGCCTACGTGTTTTATCTCGAGGTGCTTGTGGCCTCGTCTGGACTCGGAGAGAACAAGGAAGCTACTGGGACTTCCTAGAATACATCTTAGGATGGCTGTGTCTGTTATCACAGGACACTGCACTTTCGGGAACCACGCGAGACGTCTAGGTTTACCCTATAATGACTTCTGTAGAAGTTGCCATGACGAGGAAGAGGAAGAGACCGTGTTACATCTCCTTGGTACTTGTAGGGCGTTGGAGAGCCTTCGTGCTAGATTTCTGCAGGGAGGGATCTTCAGTGATTTGTCTGAACTGTCCACGGTCAATTTGGGCGCGCTTGTCTCATTTATATGGGCAGCGGGTGGCTGTAACCAGCCAATTTTAGGCGCAGCTATACTGCGGCCATTTTTATCCCACCTATCCTATCCTATCTTATACCATCTATCCCTATCTTCATTTTCTACTTTTCTCCTTTTTTCGACTCTTCTCCTTCTCCTGTCTCTTCTTTCTTTTCGGGTTATCACAAAGGGACCAAATTTGATAGGACCCACGTGAGCTGTGAAATCTACCTTTCCTTTTCAGCAGCGGCCCGTCTACCTAACCTAACCTAACCTAATTCAAACTCCAGCTAAAAAATGTTGCATATACATTATGTTTTCCATTCTCCATCATACAAGAGTTAAAATGTTGAATAAATTGAAATCAAATAGATTTCTTCAGTTAAATTACTTATCCCAAAATGTTTTCTGAATCTTTTAATTTCAAGGCCAGTATTCCAAATTCTATGTAATTCCTTTGTTTATATTCTTAAAAGCTGTATGCATCAGCAAAGCATTAATTCTCTTTTATTTTATATTGTTGTAGTAAGTTGACAACATGTAGAATTTGCATTTGAATGGATAAACTTTATAATTTTTTAACGATTTTTAACCAATAAAAATGCTATTGTTAATATTACCTCTTATTTCAACTTGAATAAAATATTATATCATCCTTAAATTGATGTACATGTACATACATATCTTTTTCAGACATCAAATTTATCTGTTTACAAAGGTAGATATAAAAGTTGTTAAGCCGTAGATAAAATTGGTAAATTGAAGACATGAGCTCGTTAAATTATTTTTCGTTAGTAAATTAAATTAATAATTAATTAAATGTAAAAATTAATAATATGGAAGTTTTTCAGTTTTTATTCATTATTTTCTGTTACCCATTTTTTCATTCCTTCAGCAGTTACAAAAAAAAAAAAAAATTTAACGACAATTTTAATTACCAAACTCTGGTCTTGCTTCTGAAAAGGTGTCTACCACCGAGTAACGCGATCCTGCGAGCATGAATAAAATTAATCGCTCAGTAATAAAACCTTTGCTCAATATTTTACTTGATTTTTCTTTAGTATTCAGCATTTTAAAAAGAAAATAAATGAATAAAAAGTGTAATTGACAACAATTTAATTTCCAATTACTGGTGTATTTGATTTAGTGTCGTTCACTTATCACTATAATTTCAACACATATTCTTTAATGTATGCACAAGTGCTAGTAAAGCACTCAGTTACATTGTATGAAAATGTTTTAAGAAGACACGCTAAATACATGTAAATTGAAAAATAAAAATAAGTAAATGTAAATGTTAAAGTAAATTAAACGTAGTTGAATTTTATAAACTAAAAAAATTTTAATATGTGTTTTTTCAAATACATAAAATAGTTTAATGATAAACAACAAACAACCACAAATATTTAGTGTTAGAACAAAAAATAAACTTATCAAAATATGATCCCTTTGTTCTCATAAAGTCTGTTAAATTATTATTTTATCTTTTATTTTATTATTTAATAAATGTTTTAAACCAAATTAATACACTCTTTTAAGCTACTTGGTTTAATGTCGATATATGAGTTATTAGAGGCGAGTGGTGTTGCTGATACTTGTCTTTTGATGACGATAGTATAATTTTCTTTTGTTGTTACTAGTTTGTTGTCATCATTCATCAGTTCAAAAGTTATTGCTTAAAGCGAAAATGAAGAGGAAAATAATATAAGAGACAGACAAACACTTTTGTATGCAAAAGTTTCTTTCAATTTCAGCAACAAAAAATTAAATTGCAGTCTAAAGTGATAAAACAAAAATCTGACAACTTGTTTTTCAGCAAATTGTTGCGAAGAGTTGCAAATTAAATTAAAGAGTAAATTTTTTTCCCAGATTAAATAAATAAACAAATAAATTATAAGATGTAATGCTTACTGTCACAAAGGACAAAGAATATGGGTCATATTATATTGCACAAGTACAAAGCAGTAAATATATTTACTTCATCAATTATCTTATCACTTATTATAATAAATAATGCGCAAATATGGACTTTGTATTGAAACATCATTTTTTCTGTGTAGTCGGTCACCGGTTGTCGTATCTTGATTTCATATTTTGCTCTTAATTATGTTCTGAGGATATTTACTCCCCAGTAATTTCTTCTTCAAAGTTTAAGAGTTTTTGTAATTAACTATTAAATTAAGTGACAAAACAAATTGAATAAATTTCTCTGCATTTCACATTTGAATTGAATGCTTATTAAAATAGATCTTATTTATTTCCATAATTAAAGTTGATTGAGTTGCTTAATACCTTATATAATCCTCTTTAACCATAAAAATAAAATCAACATCATCACACTTGAAACCCCCAATCCAATTATATATTTTATTCAGTTTATTTGTCGAATTGAATCTATTGCCATGAAAGGAGAACGACACAACATCACATACATACACACACACACACACCCACTTATCAGCACATCATGGTACAGTGCTTAATATTTAAAATATCAAAAGGACATCATTTAAAGTTTTAAATCTGGGATTAAAGAAAATATTTTCCTACACCTTGTATAATTTATAGCAATATTTGAGAAAATTCTAAAAGGTGAGTTGTTCTTAACCCTTATCATTTTGGCGTGAATGTTTGTATTTGAAGTGCTGTCGAGCGATGAATAAATGGAATATATAATTTCAAGCAAAATCCTTTCAAAAATATCACATTAATGGATTAGTTGGCAATTTTGAGAATATAATGACAGTTACTTTGCCATTTCGTGATTTGGCGTGTTTTAGGGTTTTTCTTTAAATGGTTTAATTTTTTTTTTGTCAGCTCGTGCTCGTGTCGGCGTCATTTTATTTTTATAAATTCCAGGAATGAAGAAAAGTATTTTAAGAGTAAAATATATTTAAAAATTTTTCTCAAACACCATTCATTTTCAATCATACCGAGAGAAGCATTTATCCTCTTATGAAAAAATAATTGCTTAACTGCAACTTTCAATTAAACTTTGTTGCGGTATAATTTCTTTCAGCGAATGCCCAAATTTAGCAATCGTTTCTCTCATAAGAGATTTACCGTTTTATGAAGAGACTATTGTTCAAACGAACATTAAAAATCTATTTTGTTACACCAAATTCTAGGTGAAAGCAACTTTATATTTAATAATCGTTTTCTAAAAGAGGGATAACATTAAAAATTTTCACTAGTTCTTCTAAATAATCTAAAAAGTTAGTTCATTTAAAATTTATTTTAGCAATGAAATAAAAAGCTAAAATTAAGGCCAATTTAATTTCAAGACATTGCCAAATGAACAAGCCTGCTGTAATACATAACTTCATACACAACTTGGTAATTGGTAATTATTAACCAAAAATCCTGGCCTCGCTAACTATTTAAAATTGTTTATAAAAAATAACATAACCCTGAAACAGTACTTATTTTTTAGTGTTTGTGTATTTTTATAAAACTTGTATACAGTACATAACGATATTTTAATGTAAGTGACTAAGCTTCCAAACAGCGCATTTTGTAGTGGTGGCGTAAATATATAAGCGTTAAGTAGTGTAATCGAGCCCAGGGAGAGTTTGAAATTTGAAAAATATAGAATACTGAAATGGAGATAAAAATTGGTTACTGAAATTATTAATAAATGGCTCTAACAAAAAATAAAAAAATATATATATATATATATATATATATATATATATATATATATATATATATATATATATATATATTTAATAATAATTTAATTTATTTTCATGCAAATTTCATCTTCAAGAGCTGCAAAAATTTTGTTGCTATTTACAACACCAAGACACACATCTTTTTTTTATTGCATAAGAATACATACGTACATTTATACATTTTGAACATGAAAAAAATTTTCAATAATAGTAATGTACTTTGAAACATTCTTATGAAGGGCATCGAATGCTTTATATTTCTTGTTTTAAATGTCAAACTTATTTCGAAATCAATTTTTTTGGCAAACATATGCAAAGTTCACTGATGACACCAAACTAACGCCTGCGAAGAAGGAGTTTGCTGAAAAATTTGGCAATGACCTCAATTTAAGACATGAAAATGATGAAAAATTTGCTTAAATTTTTCCCTATTTGAAAAAAAGAAAAATGGTTTAAAAATTAACCCGCAAGAATAATCAATTTCATAACATATTTTGTAAATAAACACCTTTGAGTTTGAAAATGAATTGAGTGGTATTGTGACAACTACAGTTGGCCCTGTTTCTAAATAGAAAATTTTACACTAGGAAAAACTTTTCTGACTTAGCTTTCCCTAAAAATGTGTCTAAAAATTTGTTTTTATAATTCAAAAATAATTCATTCGCTATTAAGCAATTTGATAAGCTTGCTAAGAAAACTAAATACAGTGGCAATACGGAAAAAGTTGTTTTTTTTTTTTTGAAATGGAGTTTCAATGTTTGAACATTTTTTCAAGAAGGTTTTTCGAGTCTACTGACGAGCTGAGTAGCATGAGCGAAATGTCGGCGTACATGTGTAGTGTACTTAATAAGTCGTATATAAACTTCATACAATTAATTTTACTAATATTTTTCTATGCGCCATTATCATTCTCGCTTTTTATTTATATATTCTATATTTACTTTTAACTCAATTAGAATTTTTGGTGTGGAGTGCAATAACAGATACTAAATGGTTATCTTAAAAATACCTTCTTTTACTTAAAACATGAGTTTAAAATTTAAAACAAATCATTTTACCAATACTAAAATCGACTATTAGCTATTTATTATTTATTAAATATATCACCCTTAATACAAAAGGGTCACTACTCAAAATTTTCCCAAACTGGTTTTTTTCCATAAATTAATTCAGAGTATGCAGCTCTAACTGCTGCAAAAATGTCTTTCATATCACTATTTTCTTTAACTGGAAAAATACATTCAAGCTTACTTTTATGTTAAGTGTGTTGCTTCTGCAAGACGTTTTATTTTAGTATTTTGAGTTGTGTCCCTTTTGTATTTAGGGTGCGATATGTAAACCGGCTAATTTATAATTTCAGTGGTTTCTTTACTTTTTCCTTATATAATTAACAAAAAATTTTTGTTATTTGGTTGTTTGGATTGAAAATAGTCACCATCTGTCTGCTCTAGTCAGTGGCGTTATTTGACACTGAAAAGGGCACTTAAGCTGGCTTATGATGATCAATTGTAATGGCTGACTGCTACGTAGAGTTAAATATTTCTACAATTTTCTTTATGTTTTAGTTTTGATTAAATTGTGACTTTGAAATAGTCAAATATAAACATATAGTCTCAGCTATGAGATATAAGATAAAAGAAAACATGAATATGCTTTTATGACACACAAGAATTTAATATTGGTTTCTTCAGTTTCCTGAAATATCACACACACAAATATTTTAATAAATAAACAGTAATACGCCAAAGACGTAGGAAGTGTTGTACATACATGTGCTTAAGCTAAATTATCTTCAATCTATCCCACATACGCATGTACGTATATATATGTATAATTCACTTTAAACAACATCCACAAGTATTAAATGTCTATTTAATTTTTATGAAAATTTAAATATTTATTATTTTGGGTCAAAGACCTTTAGTTGTTTTGCCTTTAGTCTCAGCACGTCTATATGCCGCCGACATTTCGTTGATGCTACTCAGCTCGTCAGTAGACTCGAAAACCTTGCTGAAAATTGTTGTTTTTGTCTTGAAAATGTGTTTAAACGTTTTAATTCTCATTATTTCAATTGAAATAATAGAATATGAAGTAAATGTTTGAACATTATTTTCAGCAAGGTTTTCTGAGTCACTGACGAGCTGAGTAGCATCAGCGAAATGTCGGCGGTATATAGACGTGCTGAAAGACTAAGGCAAACAACAAGGGTCTTTGACCCAAAATAATAAATATTTAAATTTTCATAAAATTAATAGACATTTTGAAAGTAGAGTTTACAAAAAAACAAACAAAACTCAAAAATCTTAAAATCTAAACCTTGTTCCTCTTCCTATTGGTCCCCACATATACTTATTTTTATAAATTTATGGGTATCCTAATGATATCAGTTGAATTGAAATGAAAAATCAAACAAATATTTTGACACTTGCATTTCAGTGATACTTCGAATCGCCTTTAACGCATTTTACGAAGAAACGATGGAAGCTTATGTTTTAGAAATAAGGAGAATATTACAAATTGGTCACCAAAAATTCTAATACTCATGTAAATTAAGTCGTTTTAAAAGCACAAGCAAAACCACATAAGCCCTATTCACAATTTTATAGAAATGATATTTGTGAAATGGTTTATCATTTATTTACTCTTTATTAACAAAACAATACAAAATGCCACTTTGTGCAATTAAAATCTAGTTGTTTTGACATGCATATTTGATTGCAAATCAATTGTTGAGAGAACCAGAGAGAAATAGAGACTTTTCGTTCATTTATAGAAAATATTTGCAACTGCATAGTTTGGCAATCATACACGCACAAGATTATGGATAGATTTATAGCGTATACGAATAGTTAGTTAGTTTTTAGGGTTTCGTGCTGAAAAGTTAAACGAAACCCTATTGCCGAAATGGTAAGAGTTAGAGAGCTAAAATTTTTACCTTTTGAGAAGAATTAGCTGTAACTTGTGAGCTGCAGACCTAAAATTTGCACACGATGTTGATGTATCAAGCCGCTATAACAGCAAATATCCAAAACTACAATAATATAAAAACTATGGAGTGCTTTAATACAGCAGGTGCCCCATTTTAGGAAAAATTGGTCGTACTGCTACAACAACAAATACTAAAAGCAACAATTACGATTAAACTACAGTAAGCCTCCATATGGAAAACAATAATGAACTGGTTGTAAATTTTCTATTTAAACATTGTACCTAAGTATATGCGAGCCTGCTCGTCCGTGACTGAATTTATTTTTCCTTTGCAGTTGTGTATTTTTCCTGAGAATAGTTATAACTGTGGTTGTTATAATGGGGGGGTAACCTTATATAGCATTTACAGTGCAAAGATTTCGGTCTTTTCAGTTTCTAAACCTTGTAGTCTCTTCTCCTATTGGTCCCCACAATATACAATTTATTTTTATAAATTTATGGGTATCTAATGATATCAGTTAGCAGCCACAAACTATGACATATTTTGCCTCAAACTAAAATGTTCTACTTTTTAAGCAAAATGTTTTTGCTTATGTTAACGTTTTTATAACTGCCTAAAAAGCCATTTTATGATTTCCTCTATAGCAGCTATGCCTCTGACTACTATAAAATTTTCGCCTACAGCTTCCTTAGCCGATAGAAATATAGCCCATTAAGTGATTAAATTATATTAAATTTATTTGGTCTTTCTAATCTAATTACAATTAAAAGCGTTATTATGGCGCAATAGTGTAATTAAAAATAACAGCTCTGGTGAATAATTTAGACACAAATTGGGGACAATAATATTTAATGACATAATTTCAGAGTTTTGTTCTAATTTTAATTCGAATATCTTAAAATATTTTAAGTAGTTTATTTCAACAAGTACTTTAAGTTTAAATTGCCTGTCGTTTCATTTTTCATTAAATTTTATGTAACATCCTAAGTCGCATTGCTTTCATTTTTTCTTTTTATTTTCTATGTGTGAGAGTTTTTGTATACTTTTAATGCTAGAAAATTATCTTCACAATTGAAGTGTAACAAAACATTTATTATTTATTTTTATGTAGCCTTTAAGCCTTAATGTTTTATCATCATAAAAGTCAGACAGTGACTAAAACTGTTATCAGTCATGACTTGTCAATTGACTGCTTCTGTTTATATTATCCATTTGGCCAAAAATAAAACACACATTTGCTGACATATAAATCTACCAGAACTAAAACTAAATGTCGTTTAATGTGATGATGTGTTAACAAGCTCGTATAACGTCACTGAAATACAAAACGTCCTATCTGATATTTTAAGTATCTTGCAGAAAAAGCAAATGCCTTTTTGCAACTTGCACAAAACTGGAAAGAACAGTCATTGTTAAATCAACTTTAGCCGATAATAATAATTCTATTTATCAAGCATCTTATTCACTAGAGATATTGTTTGCTGAAAGCTAAAAATAGGATTTTGTCGAGCATATATTTATTGGGAATTCTTAATTTAAGCATTTAAATTATAAAACCTAGTTGAAATATATGCTCGGAACAATCTTTTCATAAATTATCAGTAAGTTGTAATATTGTCCCTTAGTAAACTTTTATCTGACACTTAACTATGCTATAGCTGTGAAACAAGAATATTTTAGACATAAACTTTTTCTATGATCCAGCCTGCAATTATATTAATAAATTTTCGCGGCTTTTCGCGGTATGTATTCGATTTATACAAGAGTTTTGCTTCGACAGTGAAACCTAAAATGATTTACAGCTCAACTATGTTGAATTGTCTATATAACATGTAAAATATGTTTCTCTTCTTATTCACAACTCATTTCAGTGGCCGTCCCTAAGCTGTTGGTATCGTAATATAAATCTAAAGAAGAGACACTCAGCCCATACAATATATTATGGATATTAATCATTAAAAAAATAATTGAGTTCTAATAAAATAAAATTGACTATTGAAGGTCCAAAATGCTACATGTTGTGTTTCACGTTTTCAACATTTGATAATTTCGTAAAGCTTTACAATTGTTTTGATAGCCTTTATTATTAATCGTTCACCTTTCTTGTCAAGTAGATAATTATTTGATAATTTTTCCAATTTTTCTTTTTACAATTTCATTGAAAGTGTTTTTCAACGTTGAAACGAAGCTATTACAGCTTTGTTAACTTTGAAAAGGAAAATCTTTTCATTATGATACCTTTACTTGATGTTTACACGAGAAAATGCAAATGCGAAGAGGTGAAGGATACATTCAACTTATTTTACAAGCCCACAACACATTTTCATACTAGCTGCAGCATTTTTCTCATGCAAATAATGCTTAAATGAATACAAAGTGATTATTTTACAACTCTCTGTTTACCATATTTAGCAGATTTTGTTTCCTATATGCTGGTATTTTATTTTTGATTCACAGTTAGCAAATCACTGTATTTTTATGTTTTACATACACGTGATATTGCATCGATTTCAAACAGCAGGCACAAAAATTACAACTGTCATGCACAACGAATCTTAATTAATCCTCTTCTTGTACTATTTATTGTAATTGAGCAGTTCATGGTGAAAAATTCATGTTGTTAATTAAAAAGTAAAAGAAAAAAGAAATTAGTTTTTGATTTGCAGCTACAGACACATGGAATGTTCAATATATGTTCACATGTCGATTTAGAGTGTGTCTTAAGTCAAATATTTTATACAAAATTATAGGAAAATTCATTTCAAATATATTTTATTTATTTTTTTATAAATATACCCCATGATGTTTTTCTCTTAGTAAAACTTGCCTTTGCTGGCCCCCTTTTTTATTTACTTTTTTTTATTGTTATTATTACTTAGCTTACTTTTTGATGTGTGAAAATTGCTTATGTCCGGCACGACTGCACTCTTTAGACATGTATGTGTTCA
>BGZK01003862.1:0-18574 GCA_005406025.1 Eumeta japonica
TTTATCGTCTGTTGCATGATAATATTAGAGGTATGGTGGAAGAAAATAAAATTTTATTTGATATAATTTAAATAAATTTTATTTTCCCTTGTCAACTGAAATGAAAATTCACTTTTCGGTTTTACAATTTAATAACATGACCGTTTTAAATATTTTGTTGCCCCAAAAAATAAAAATAAAAACAAATTTGGAATTATTTGTCATAAAGATAATTATAGTTTCTATAACGATAACTGCGGGAGTTCCGCACATTTTATTATAACTTTAAAATTGGTTACGGAATGTTGTTTTAGTTTGTCGATAGCTAAAGGTAGAGTTTAGGAGATATAATTTCGTAATAAAGCTTTCTAACTTGAAAATTTTTAATTCTAAGACCCACAAGACTTTCTTTGTTTAGAAATAACAAAAAGGTATAAGTTGAAGATCCAATTTTTTGCTGAGGCCCGATTTATGACTTAACAATTAAATGCCATTTAGCTAATTTCTGTTTAAATTTAATTAGCTTTTAAATACAGTTTCAGTTTTACACTACAAGATATTTCTTCTGATTAAATTGTAATAAAGATATGGTAGCATTACAAAAAACATTACAAAATTTTGATAGTTTAAGGAAAACAGCTGCTTTAAGCATAAAACACATTAGACACAGCAGACTACATGAACACCAAACAAATAGCCAAATAGTCAGCAGCTTAGTTATTTTGGGGGCAGCAACTGCAAGATCAAATATGCACAAAAATCACCTTTTTTTACAATAACCTATTTGCTACTCACATATAAATTTTATTCACAAAATATTTCTTTAAAACAATCAATTATTCACTTCTTATACCCTTCACATACTGTGTAGGATATATATAAGTTTCAGTTCCGTTTGTAATTTTTCAATATTAATTTCCGACCTATAAAGTGTATATATTCTTGATCAGCATTAATAAAAAGTTATTTGAGCGATGTCCGTCTGTAGTAAGTTGAAACGCCGTTTCTGAGAAAACCATAAGAGCTAGAAACTTAATTTAAACGCCAATCTCAGATCATCTTGCGGACAGGATGCTATTGAAATTCAGTAAAATTGGTTCACGAATAGCTGGAGATATATCCGAAACCAGATTTACCACGGAAAAATTTGCATTTTGTATGGAAATTTTGAAATTATTCGTTTTGATTTAAAGTAAATATTCAGATTTGTCTTAGACATTAGTGATTCAAAACATAAATTGTTTTTCAGCATCGTCCATGTATACCCGAGATATAGCGAAAACCGATATCTCAAGAAATTGAACTTTTAAGTGAACTAGAACAAGTTCTAACACCCAAATGAGCATGCAGTCGTAACAAATAGATATCTAAAAGCAAAATATATATTTTTTTGGACATAGGTTCATATATAGTCGGGATATAGCTAAAACCGATTTCTCAAGAAGTTGGGCAGTTTTGTAAACTGAGGCGCTTTTTTGTGGTGAAACACACATGTGGTAGTGAGCTACTGCTATTTAGAAGTTAAAACATTTTTTTGAAGATTGGTCCATATGTAGCCGAGATATAGCGAAAACGGATTTCTCAAGAAATTTGGACTCTTTGGTAAAACTGAACACTTTTTGTCACCGAAAATTATCTGAAATAGACAAATATAGATGTCCGAAAGCAAAGAACAATTTTTTTTTTTTTGGAGATCGGACCATATATAGCCGATATATAGCAAAAAACGATTTCTCAAGAAATTGAAATTTTTGATTCGCATGTGGGCCTACGATACTAAAATATTGATTTTTAAGGCAAAAAATATGTGTTTTGTGCATCGGTTTCTCATAAAATTTGGGTTTTTAGTAAACCTGAACTCTTTTTAGAACCAATATAAATCTGTTATATACAAATATAGATGTACGCAAGCAAAAAAGAAATAAAATTTTTTTTGGATATTGGTCCATATCTAGTCGAGATTTACCAAAAACCGTTTTCTTTTTTTGTATCGGAACGGAACCACGTGACTTAGAAACCAAAACAAACAGATTTTTTACATCGGCTTATATGTACATATATAGTCGAGAAGTGGTGGAAACAGATTTCACAAGAAATTTTACTTTTTTTAACCGAGATGGACCTGCGGTAGTGAAATATTGAAATTTTGAAGCAAAACAGCAAATTGTTTGACATCGGTCTATATGTAGCCGAGATATAGTAAAATCCGATTTTTGCAGAAATTTGACCTTTTGATAAACCAAAACGTGTGGCGGTAAAATATGGATATTTTCAAGATATGCGGAAGCCCAAATTTTGCGGAATGGAGCCTGCACACAAACAAGAACAATTATTTTTGGAAAGTGCAAAATGCGGATTGAAAAACGATTTTAAAGTATTTAGACACGTAAGCGAATTGAAACTAATTTTGGTGGCAAAAAAATTACTTGCTTTTACTGGATATCTAAGTGTGTGTACATTGACGTTAGTTTTGTGAAGGGTATTTAAGATTCGGCCCAGCCGAATATAGCTTTCTACTTGTTTTATTAAAATAAAATTACTAGTTTGTGTTGTCGCCAGAAGAATAGAATTAGATTTAAGTTGACGGCAGCCACAACGGTGTTCGCGTAGTCGTGTTGCCATGCTGTCGTCAAATATGCTACCATATGAATGTGTGTATTCTATTTATGCAGTCGGTGTTCGTGTAGCCTGCTGTATCGAATGTGTTTAATGATTCACTGTAAAGAAACCCGCACATGTTTTTGGCTGTAAAATATTATATATAAATTAGATTATAAATTATTGAATAAAATGCAAAAATGCAGTACCACTTGTATTTTCTTCATCGGGAGACATTTTACTTGCCCCAAAAATTTTAATCAATACAAACGTAAACAAAGACCAAAATCATATGATATTTTAAATGCACTTTAAATGCCCAACGCTGCTCATATAAGTCGTAATCAAATAAGACCTATAAAAGTAAATTTCATATTCAAATAGAATTTAATGCTAAATGGCATTTAATTGCTCTGTCATAAATCGGGCCTAAGTAACATTAAACTGATGTCATATATATATATACTCTGATTCGAAATATGCATTAGAAATTTTGTATTCATCATCTTTCTTTACCAAAATAATTTCTACCATTTTTTCATTTCTTCCATTAGATCTTCTGCTTTTACAATACTAGACTAGTGCTGACAAACTGCCATCGATAAAATTCATTGAAATCATTTATAATCTTATAAATTGTAAAACTTGCTCTGGTTTACAATCAAACTGTATCCGTTAAAACACCATATCGCCCAAAAGCCACAATTACTAGGGATGCAACGATACGCTTATTGAAATTGAGCTCAAGTAAAAATTAACCAAATTAAAGTAGAGTAGTTCTTCTACTATAAAAAATAACAGTGTTTATTAATGACCATTCAAATTATCAAATTTTCAATACATTTCAAACTCTAAAATTCAAATTTTCAAACTACAAAATATCTGCAATATTTATGATTTTACAAAAATAAGGTTTAAGAGGCAATAAATTGAATTTGAGATCATGTTAAAATTAAATGAAAATTATTAAAACATCTTTGCAAATGATTAATACTGAAAATTGATATTAATAAGATTTTTGTTAAAAAAAACAAAGTGTTCTCAAACTTTGCAGAGATAGGCAATTTCTTAAATCCGTTTGAAACAGGGCTGCAGTAGAAAAAAGTATCTCAGATGCGAGAGAACTCATTTGAAAGCTTAAGTACCTATTCCTGCGCCATTTTCTTTAAATTTTGATAGAATATGCCAATATACCAGTAATCAGGAGGGTCTGCATCTCTACGAATATTAGGAGATCTAAGATATCTCCCGACTTCTTAGTTAGTAAAACTACAACTTAGGATGAATAAAGGCTCAGCTGCCTCGGATTTTAATATACCTATTCTCTTTCGCAAAGCAAAATAGAAAAAACAATTTCATTATGTATTCTGTTTTGATATTATATTCTGCTTTTAATATGTTATTTTTCATAGTTGTCATGCAAAAAAGAAAAGAGTTGAAAATTTAATATTTTGTTCAAAAGACGCTAAAGAAAAATTATAAGTTTCAGCGTATGGACGGTAAAATATCGCCGATATATCGATATCGGTTGCATCGTTAGTTAAAACACATATAGCCCAATAAGCCATAATTATCGAGTTGACTATTCACATTATGGAACTTGTTATAAGAAGTTGTATAGATTTTTGCTAATACTGAGAGCATAAAATGTAATATATATATAAAGTTTTTATTTTTAAATGTTTCATTTTATCTTCTTCATTTGATTAATAAGCTAGTTCTCATTTTTTATTTTGGTCAAGTTCGTAATAGTTGTAAAATTGCTTACTGTTTGTTGTAGGGCCGTTATTAATCGACCCAAATCGTTGTCGCGTTCATTTTAAGATTTTCAAAAATTATGAATTCTAAAATTATTTTGAATGATTTAAAACTATTGTTACTTAATGCACCAGCGACAGATCTTAAATTTTGTCTAACTGAAAAAAAATATATCTCAGCATTCAACTAGTTATTTGTTAAGATTTCCTAAGCAAAGTCAGAGCTTGATATAAATAACGTGGTGTAATAGATATCTCTGCCTGTCGAAACGCTCATTTTGGAAAGCGATTTTAAAGCAAAACCAGCATTTGAGAGTGCGTTGAATAGTGATGCCTGCGTGCGTCATGAATTTCAATTTTATGGTATGTCTCTCTTTTGGGTTACAACAGTTTTAAAAAAATGGTTTTGGCCAGGCAGAATTAGCTGCAGCTGTTGGCTTCGCTTATGGATATAAATTTATATATCTAATCAGATACTTATTTCATATTTTTTAGTAATTTTTATTGAAATTTAAGAAATTTTCCATTTATAGTTCTGATTGTGGTATTATTCATAAAATTTTAAGATTCAAACTGAAAAGAAATACTAGTATTAAATTTGAAAAACGAAAAATCACCAATAGAAATGTGGAAAACATGAGAGAATAGAAAAACCCTTCACAAAGTTAACCGTACAATTTGTTTTAAGCAAAATTGAATTACATCATAAATTATTACATATCAGCCAAAACATTTTGCATTATAAAATATTATGTTCTGTACTTTTACCTATAAGGCATAATACTGTGCATGTGCATGTCACAACATGTCTATTCAAAATTGCACTTAACTTTATTTTGCATTAAAACAAATTCAAGGACAAGGTTTGTGCAGTAATCTGTGTTGTATTTCAAATTTAAAGTCAATACGTAAAACAAAATTAATAAATAAATACACTTTTAGTACGTTGATGTTCTTATTTCATAATAATAAAAATCTTGCAGCAAATACAAACAAACAACAGCAAAAAAAAAGGTCTTTACAAACACCACAACGCCCTTTCATGTTACGAACCGGACCATGCTTACAAAAATCACAAATGTCATTATAAAAAATAACAGCAACAGAAACAACAACAACTAAGAGCAAAAAATTTTCACGAATTTTCCGTATAACAAGCTAAATTCTTTAACGTACAAACGCGTGCAAAGATTTCATATCTCGTTTTAACCTGGACTTTGACAAATTTAGAAACAACCATGTAATAGTCACATGTCATTTCATTCCATTCTAGCGCTTGTTTAAACGTTTAGTCCGTCAATCAGATTTAAAGGAAAAACTTCAAATCAAAGAAAATACGTAAACAACCTGAATAAAGGGCGAAAAATCTAAAAGAACGCCACAGATAAATTAGCGGCATTTGATTTTGAAGCTTGTAAAATCATCACAGCAACCCTGCAAACAAGCAAAATTTTCTCTTTGATCAAACCATTTTGTGCAACACAGCACAGCATATTGAGAGATACGACAGATATTTAAATGTAATAATTGTAAAATAGCAGAAGAAAAAAACTTTAAATTGGCAGGGTTAAGCAAAATTTTGTTTGTTGATAACGTCATTACAGAAATTACTTTCACTTGCTTATTTCAGCAGCAGCAGTTGGAAATGTTTGTTTCACAGAAAAAAAACAAGTTCATTTCTTAATTATTGGCTATGATCAATATTTGTTAAAGACAAAGAAAATTATAAAATTTGACCCAAATAAAGACAGCCAGTTGTTTCATATTCGCCACAATAATCATCAGCTCTCTGGTCTCGAACTCGGACTGGTGCTTATTATGAACTTCCTGTAGTGGCGCTTAAACTACTCAGCCACGAGCTCATTTTGTACTCTGTTTTATATTTACGATTACGAAGCAGCTATCTGTTCCCCAGAAAAGGTAAAATATTCTAATTTGCTTGCCTTTCTTAGCAGGTATTGATTGATCACAGGCAATAATTTTGAAATGAACTTAGAAATTATAAACTTATGATAAATGAAAAGTTAGAGTAATTAAAATATTTAATATCAAAAGAAACTATTGTAAAATAAATAAATTAAATCAATGAAATATTTGTCATAACACAATTTCTATTTCTTAAAAAAAAAAAAAAAAAAGACAAGTAAAGCTATACTCATTGAGCCGAATCTTAAAACCCTTCACAATTTGCGCATATCGTTGCTTTAATATAGAAAGGCCCTATCTCGTGTTTTTAAGTAGATATTTTTCTTAGGCCAAAATATGATACACAGATGAGCGACCATATATAAAAACAATTAAAGAAGCTATATTCGGTTGGGCCGAATCTAAATACCCTTCACAATACTAACATCAATGTATACACGCTTAGATATTTAGTAAAAGCAAATAATTTTTGCCACCTTACTTGTTTTATATCAAATGTAGCCAAATCTGAGAGAGACGGATACATATATTTCATGAAATTTGTTGCGTTTACTTGACTGGCATTGCCAGACGAATTGCGATTGTTATTTGATAGTGAAGTGATAATATTCTGAGTTTGGCAATTCTGGTGTCAATTCTGTGTAATTTACATACCTGCGCAATTGCTAGTAGGTTATTATCGGTTAGATGGGGTTAGGTTAGGTTGATTGAAGGGGTATAATAGCCCATTTTATGACGATGACATCCAAGGCAGCTCTAAGTTGTTGTGCACTCTCACTGCTTAAACATGAATTTGACTCAAAGTTCTAGGGGAATTATATGTCACCCCATTATATATCCTCTTAGTTTGTTTATGTCCGGTATGATGTCACTCCCAAGAAAGTGGACTACTGGCACAAATGGTGCTCTAATATCTTCCTATTATCTCACTATTGTTTTGCGGTTGAAATATGCCAGTTGTTGAGAGTGCCCTTTGGCATCTCCTTTTATTCTACTGAATTTGGTCTGGCTTAATCTTAGCAGTTCCCTTGTTTTTTACTCTCCTCGAACCCTCATAGAAATAGTGCTCTGATTCCCAAGGTTCCCTTATTCCAAAGAGTCAAATAGACTATATGTTTTTGGTTTACAATTAACTGCACGAAAAGGTTTCGCGCATATTAAGCGCATAGCCTCTAATACACTTAGTTGCTACCCAAACACAAATTTCGCCATGTTTTCCTATACAAACACCAGGTTCCGCTTTCCCTTTCGCCATAGATCCATCTATGTAATAACTATGCCTAATAAAATTCGTTTTCCTTTACTAACTTTTTTAAGCTACATCCTCACATTTATATCAATATTTAAATTTTCTTTTAGGTATGAATGCGGTAAAGTCACCAGAATAATATTTGCATATTTCGAACTGCCCTCGGTCATACTTTTCCTTTTCGAAATATTTTTCAAAAATTGCTCTCCAAGTTTTTCTAAAGCTAATCACATTTTCAAGGTATGTCATAGTATTTAAATAGTTGAAAATTCATTACCATGAATCTGCGCAAGTCAACCTGTCCTTTTTTTATACCCTTTACCAAAAGGGTATGTTAAGCTTGTTTAGTAAATATACATGTTTTAAACGCCGTTTTTGAAGCCATTACACAACTTGTAGATCCAAATGTGATGGTAATCGTAATTTAAGTATCTTAAGTGACACAAGTTCGAAAATGAACAAAATCGGGCATAAATTAACTGAGATATAGACAAAATAATTAATGACTATGTGTTATTCTATCAAAAATTTAACCTTTTTTATTATAAGTTTGATTTCATATTTTGTTTTAAATGTACAGAAGTATCAAAGTATGTGTACATGCATGTATATACATTACATGTGTTGTTCGCAAGAGAAGCAAGAAAATCTCAAAACAGAACTAAACAAACAAGGATGTACATACAAAATGTTTATTTCTCTTCATTGGCTTGCGCTAATAGCTCATGTACGTACGTACATGTGTGAAAAGAATAAAGAATAAATAATGAAATAGAGTAAAAAAGTACAGAAATAACAATGTGTTTGTTATCCTGATTTGGTTGAGTCAATTGGCGGAGTGATTACAAATTTGATAAGTTTGCTACAATGTGAGAAATACTACACACTACTACTACTATAGAATAAAACAGACAAAGAGGAAGCATGAGCAGGCATTAACTAGCTAAATTGTCAAACATTTTATTTACATACATATTTGTTTTATGAGTAGGTAAGTATTATACGCATATTTGTTTGTTGGTAGCTCAGTGGATAGTGCTATTAAGTGGCATGCGGCAATTCCATGTTCAGATTCTTAGCTTGGTCATTGTTTTTTTAATTATATTTTTTTTTAATTTCTACGAAAAAAACTCTCATAAGATTTCTAATGTATGTATGTAAATGGTAAGTTTTTATTTTATTAAAATAAAACAATTTGCAAAGTCATCAGTGCTATCGCTTACTGAGCACGAAAGTTAGAAATTGTTGCGTTGCTAGCTTAGTGCTATTAGAAGAGAAAACATAACTTCCAATAAATATTTTAATTTTTACACACTTTGGTAAAGGGTATTAAGATTCGGCATGGCCGAATATAGCACCTACTTGTGTGCTTACATTTGAAATCTATTTTGCAATGTGTTCTATGCACGCCATCATGTTAAATGTCGAAATGTGCGTATGCACACCATAATCAAAGCTGCAACAAATTATCGTTAAAATGAGAATAAAGGAAATGGCAAAATATTTCCAACAAGTAGCTTCTATGGCTAATCTGCGCCAATCAAGCAACTGGTAGTTATTACACCCTTCACATATTGTAAATGGAATATATAAGTTTGTGATTCGTTTGTAATTTTTCAATATTCATTTCCGACCCTATAAAGTATATATAAATATATATATTCTTGATCAGCGTTAATAGAGGAAGTTATTTGGGCGATGTCCGTCTGTAGTAAGTTAAACGCCATTTCTGAGAATCTCTCTCAGGTCATCGTGCGCACAGGTTGCTATTGAAATTCAGCAAAATCTGTTCACGAATAGCTAATATATCCGAAAACCGGAGGTACCGTGAAAAATTTGCATTTGTATAGAAATTTTTAAATTTGCTCTTTTTTGATTTAAAGTAAATATTTGGATTTGACTTTAGTGATTAGTGACGAAAAAAATTTTTTTGACATCGGTAAACATATAGCCGAGATATAGCGAAAACGGATTTCTGAAGAAATCATTGGGTTTTATGAACTAAACTCCCTTTTGTGCTAAGAAACACGTACGGTAACGAACTACCGCCGTTCTAAAGTATAAAAAAATTTTTTGGACATCGGTCTATATATAACCTAGATATAACGAAAAACCGGTATTTCAAGAAATTTAACTTTTTGGTAAGCCTGAACACTTTCTTACACAAAAGTGGGCATGTAGTCGTAAAAAATAGATATCTGTAAGCAAAAAAAATTTTTTTTGGACATCAGTTCAACCTGGATATTGCTAAAACTGATTTCTCAAAGTCGGGTAGCTTAGTAAGCCAAAACGCTTTTTGTTCCAGAGAGATATATGATTTATAGCTACGTATATAGCCGAGATATATAGCGAAAACCGATTTCTCAAAGAAATTCGATTTTGGTAAAACTGAACATTTTGGAAAAAACGGAAATTGAAATATAGATGTGTGAAAGCAAAAGGTTTTTTGGTATTGGTCCATAAATAGCTGAGATATAGCGAAACCATAAAGCTCAAGAAATTGAATTTCGATTCGCATATGACTCTGGTAGTAAAATATAGATTTCTTTATTAAAAATTTTTTGGAGCATCGGTCCATATAGCGATATAGCAAAACTGATTTCTCAAGAAATTGAACTTTTTGATTCACAAATGGGCCTACGGTGTGAAATATAGATTGTTTTTTATAAAAAAATGTTTTTTGACATCGAGCCATATATAGCCTAGATATAGCGAAAACCGATTTCGCATGAAATTGAAATTTTTGGGAAGCCTGAACACTTTTGGTACCGAAAAATACCTGAAATAGACAAATATAGATGTCTGAAAGCAAGGAAAAAATTATTTTGGATATCGGTCCACATGTAGCTGCATATTGCAAATACCGATTTCTCAAGAAATTGAACTAATTCATTCAGAATTGCAGGGTAGTAAAATATAGATTTTTAAGCAAAAAATTTGTTTTGTCGTTCCATATATAGCCGGGACATATCGAAGTCGATTTCTCAAAAAATTTGGATTTTTGATAAATCTAACTCTTTTAGAATCGGTATAAACCTGTTAAAAACAAATATAGGAGTATGAAAGCAAAAGAATTTTTTGGACATCCACATATATAGTAAGGATATAGCGAAAACCGATTTCTCAAGAAATTGGACCTTTTCGTCCAGAAATAGACTCGTAGTTTAGAAATCTGAAATCAAACAAAAGAAGCTAATTTTTTTACATCGGCATTTCACATATATAGCCGAGGTGGTGAAAACCGATTTCACAAAGAAATTTTACTTTTTGAATCGAGATTGACCTGCGGTATGAAATACTGATATTTGAAAGCAAAACAACAAACTGTTTGACATCGGTCTACATGTAGCCGACATATAGTGAAAACCGATTTCTGCAGAAATTAGACGTTTTGGTAAACCATAACATTTGTTGATATCGAATTCAACCTGTGGCGGTAAAATATGGATATCTGATAAAAAAAATTTTTCTTTTAGGCACCGGTCCATATCGCCGAGATACAGCGGAAGCCTATATTTTGAGGAATTGTGCCTGTACGCAAACAAAAACAATTATTGGTGGAAAGTGCAGAATGCAGATTGAAAAACGATTTTCAAGTATTTAGAGACGTAAAGAATTAAAACCATTTTTGACAAAAACTTATTTGCTTTACTGAATATATATTTGAGATTCGGCCCAGCCGAATATAGCTTTCTTAATTGTTTTACGTTTTTAAAGGTAGTTACCAACATTTTTCAATGCGCTGCGTTTTCGTTAAATTAAGGCCAACAACATAAATGTTGCTGCCATTTCTGTAGATTTTTCTTTTTCAATAAAGCTTGTTCGTTTTTAGCAGCCGTGTAGAATAAAATAAAAAGAAAAAAAAAATAATAAACAGCGAGCAATCCATCCGTCCATCTATACGCTCTTAGTCATCCATCCCGTCCATCCATCTGAGAGGCCATCTCGGGCTGCAACACACATTTTATATTCTTGCTTTGCATCTTTTTATTCATCTGCAACAGTCTGTTGCGTTCTTGTTGTATTCACGGTACAAATTGCGGTGAATTTGATTTAAACAACTTTGTTTGTTTCTTTTTGGTTTATGTAAAACGGTATGTGCTGATGTTTAACGTAAGAAATTGCTTCGTTACGTATCGCGTATCTGTTCTTTTCAAGCGGCCTGTCTATCTATCTTCTCAACTGTCAGTCTTTTATTGTCTGACCGTCTGTCGTCTGTATGTATGCTTGCTGGTTCCATTTACTCGAGTTGAAGTTTGAGCGTGTGTGTGTGTGGTGCGTGCGTTCTAAACTTTTATTTGAATTTTATACGAATAAGCGTACTCGCATTTCGTGTCAAATGCAATTGCCGCTTTGCAGTAAGTTTTGGTGCAACTTTCGCAAACACACACATTATCCTTTACTCTGTCGTTTTGAATAGAATGCACACGTAAGAATGCACGGATGCAAAATATTGCAATTTCTACGTTAACTATGAGTACTGATATTGCTGCTGCTGCTTTAGCAAAGAATTGCAAATTCAGCAGTTGTCGCGCTATTAATTCAGCTGTTGCTTTGTGTTTTATCAATTAACAGTTATGGTCGGAGAAATGGATCTGTTCAAAATATTTTTTTGATATTTGATTTGTTCGACCCACTTTATTAAATGAGTTGAGTTTTAATGTGAGGCTTCAGGTCAGTTTTAATATAAATTATGTATTATATGCCAATATTTCGCTCTCCTTCGGATAGCTTCTTCAGGGCAGAAAATAATGTTTTTATAAATTATGTTTACAAAAAAAAAAAAAAAACAAAAAATTTTGTAAACAAAAATTTATAAAAACATTGACTTATTTTCTGTATCCCGATTTTTGTATTTCTCGCATAGAGATAATTTTCGTATATTAGAGAATGCTTCACAAAAAGTCATGTTCTCATTACAAGTGTTTCTATATCGTCAGGAAAGGAAATAGGTGTGTCTATATACAAAACACTTGCAGAAGTTTTCCGCAAGTCAATCAATATAACTCGTTTTCAAAATAGATGCGAAAATTAGAAAACTTACAAATTTTGTTTATTATTTTATGCTCGTGTACATTGATAATTTAAAATATATTAAGAGAATACATTTTCATTAAAAATATAAATGCCGTAAAATAAAGTCGCACTTGTAAACTAACTAGAACAAAACTCTATAATAATATATTATATAAATATATATTATATTATTTAATAAAAAAAGTCAAGTAATAAAATAACGCTATTTAAATGCAAATTTATAAAAATTTTCATATCGGTTCACATACAGCCGAGATATGAGTGAGACCCGTTTCCTAGAAGTTGGACCTTAAAGTGACAGAACGTTGTTGATGAATAAAAGAAATTGAAGGAATAAAATCTGGCTATTTAAAAGGTAATTTGTCAAATTTTTTGTCATCGGCCCATACAGCGTGTATTTTTTAAAGAGCTGTAGGACTTTAAATTGACATTTCTCTTCAAGATGGCGACCGATTTAACAGCTGTCAAGTGATTTATTCTTAGTTTGGTTTGACAATTCATCACGCCTGAGTAACATTTACAAATATTGCAATTTTATTTATTGAAAGAAAAGTTTAGAGACTACCTACTTTAACGTTTTGAACCTGTGAATTATGCCACAAGATTGTCTTTGGGATAAAGAATATTCATGTCAATCGAATAATTCATCGTCCCTTTATTGCAACTTAAAGTTCTATATCGCTATAAAAATTACCCTTTATATCTACATCTTTAAAGCATGCAATCTTATTTCAGAACGATATAGAAAAGAACCATAGATAAGGCCTCCAGCATTAATTATAATCAAGATGACCTAATTAAAGAGTTTCAAAGTTGACTATCTCGTATGTAAAAAAGTTTGTTAGCCTCATAACTTTTGTAAATATTATCCGATTGAAGTAAATTTGCACTTTTCTAAGAATTATAATATAGGCCTTGGCCCTCCTCAATGGACGAAAGGTTTACTCAAAAGGATAAAATAGAAGCTCCACAGGTAGTCCGAAATATCGATCAATAAAAAACAATGATATTAAATAAAACATTAAAAGATTTTTTATTAAATATATGATTCGACCTTGAATCCAGCAAAAATAAGTTCATAATTGTTACACCAGTATATGGTCGTAGCAAACATAAAAAAGTTGAGACTCCTTTACTTTTCTTAATTCCAAGTTCATAATTAGGAGTAAAATATTCTACGCCATCTACTTTTGTATGCAAAATTTAAATCATTTTGGATAAACTCTTTTTGACTCTTTCTAACGGTGCAGTAACGAACTTTTGTACTAATAAGTTGTCCATTTGTTCGTACAATAATCCTGTATTGTAGAATATCACCAGGACTTAAATGCGCATCTGAATTTACATATGCCCGCAGTCCCTTTTCACGGGGTCTGTTAATACAACATGAAAAAAAACCACATTCATGCTTTTTTAGTTCTGAATTAACGTTAGCATCGAACCACAAATATTCTATGCCCTCTTTATGTGGCATAGAAGCCCGAAATCCTTTAGATGAAAATGAAAAACTCAGTCTCGGTATGGTCACAGACTTTGATTTAATATGTTTCACTGTGTAGAATTGATTACGTGTTCTGATAAGTTGTCCATTTTGTCTTGCAATCCTGTAATATAGAATATTACCCGGCCTTAATTGTGCATGCAATTCTGAATATATCCACCGACCATTCGAACCAGGCCCATTAATACAACCTGAAAAGGTACCGCATTCATGTTCTTTTAGTTTAGAGTTAACGTTGGCATCGAACCAAATATATTCTACACCCTCTTTACTTGGTATGGAAATCTCAAATCCTTTCGATACTCTGAAATACGTGGTTGTGGTATGGTAATTAATTTTGCTGAATTTGATTCATTATTTGTAACAGTGTAGGAACGTTTACGTGAGCTGATAAGTTGACCATTTTCTCTTACAATAACCCGGTAATACAGAATATCACAGGCTTTAGTTTTGCATCCGATTCTGAATAGGTCCACCGACCTTTTATTAGATCTATTAATACAACCTGAAAATGTGCCGCATTCATGTTCTTTTAGTTCAGAGTTAACGTTGGCATCGAACCAAAAATATTCTACACCCTTCTTACTTGGTATGGACACCCGAAATCCTTTACGATGAACGATAATATTAACTTGAGGTATGGTGACACGATACATTGCTGGATTCGCTTTAATTTTTTTAACGGTGTAATAACGATTACTTGTGCTGAGAAGTTGTGAGTTTTTTCTTAAAATAATCTTGTAATACAGAATATTATGAAGTTCTAATTTTGCATGGGAATTTGAATATGTGAACAGACCATTTTCATCAGGTCCATTAATAAAACCTGAAAAAGTGCCACACTCATGTTCTTTTAATTCTGAATTAACACTGGCATCTAACCACAAATATTCTATATCTTGTGGCTGTTGCATGGTTACCTTAAATCCTTCAGGGTAAACTGAAACCCACGATATCATTTTCGTGCCAAGAAAACTGTGTGATTTATGATTTGTAACCGTGTAGTAACGAATACCTGTGCTGATAAGTTGTCCATTTTTTCTTAAAATGATCCTGTAGGATAACGTATAACTTGGTTTTAGTATTGGCTGAGAATTTGAATATGCCCACTGGTTCTTCTTATCAGGAGTCTATATAAAAACCGGAGAAAGTACCGCACTCATTTTCATTCAGTTCTGAGTTAAGGTTGGCATCAAACCTAAAGTATTCCATACCGTCTTCGTGGGGTATAGAAACCCGAAAGCCTTTACGGTAAACTTTAATATTTAGGTTATGTGTTATGTCAGACTGTCTTGTTGAAATCATTTCGTAATTGTTGACAGCATAATGAAGTCTATTTGTAAAGAAAATCCTTCCACTTTTGCTTACAGTTATCCTGTAGAATAGAATATTAGAAGATGTTAGTTCAGCATCCTCATTTACATATTTCCAGCACCCGCTGTCGTCACGCTCATAGATGGTTCCAGAATAAATTCCGTTTTCAAATTGACCTATTTCTGAATCAATGTTGGCATCGATCCTAAACGATTCTATGGCCTCTTCATGAGGGATAAGAACCTCAAATCCTCTAGGGTGAACTTTAATGGTCGGTGTGGGTATTCTGTATTCATAACTTGTGACCTCGTAGATAAGATCGTGTTTAGCAAAATCCCTGTTATTTATTCTTATAGTGAATGAGTAGTAGAGCTTATCGCCTAATTGTAACTCTGCATTAAGGTTTTTATATGTCCAGTGATTGTTACCATCAGGCCCAATAATGTCACCGCTGAAAGTGCCACGCTCAAAAGGATGAAATGTTGAAACAACTTTAACAGTAAAGTTGAAACCTGTTGTGCTCTTTGAATGAGGTATTGACACCTCAAATCCTTTCCGATAGATCTTAATTGTCGGATCGGGTATCCCATATACCCATAAACTTTGTATTAAGAAAATCAGTAGTACGGACAAAAAGTTTCGCAGCCGAATCATTTTATTTTATTTATTCTCTGAAGTCTCCCGTATAGTTAATTACTGGTGATATTTTGAAAATGTTGGCCTTTTATACCTTTCACGTCTTATTTAATTTTTCTGATTATTTTTATATTTTATTTACCCGAAGTCACATGACTACTTAATCTAATTAATTTTAGATTACCTACGTATATATATGCGTATAATTTTAATGCGCACAAAATAGATATAAATTATAAACGTGTAACGTTTGAAATATAAGCCCCGTTCGTCTTCTGTATCATGGATCAAATGTTATGAACTAAATGTGTCATGCAATGCGGGAGTGGCAATGGCGGTTCAAGATCGAATCAAGCAGTTTCATGGCAAAAAGTTTATTGGACTTAACCTATTAAAAACATTCTTTGCACAATATTTTATACAGCCTACTACGTGAACATTTGTTGTTCTGCTTTTTTAAGTTTCCGCGAATATCGCATCCACATCGAAAGCCATCCAAAGAGACAGCAGTGAACATTTGCATGGCTTTCTATTGTTTCATATTCTATCGTACGGCCGCGAAATACGACATAATATCTCATTTGCTGTTGGTGTAATTTGATTAGGAATTTTATATAAAACTTTATTTTAAATTCAAAATATAAATCAATTATATACTGCGTGTGAAACGTAAAACTCTCCTAGCGACAAAAATCCCGACCCAGAGCTGCTTTAATTAGGTAATCTCAACTCTAAAATAAATAAATCCACTAATGCTTGTTGGTAGAATGATTCCCTTCACTTCCCTACCAATTTTGACATTTGAGCTTAAGTCTGGCAATAAATTTTGACATACGTAGATGCAGAGTACTGTGCAGCCCATTTCCACTGGTAAACATAATTTTGCTTTATGTATAGATTTCTCTTTTTAATCTTTTCTTTTCTCCTATCTCTTCTCGCCTTTCTGGGTTACCACAATGAGACCAAATTTCATTGGACCCACGTCAGCTGTAATCCGTATTTCCCCTTCAACATCATTCCATCTACCGAACCTACCCAAAGAAAAAGTGTGGGCACATTTGTGCAAGCATTATAATACATTTCCTCAAAATGTCCCTCCCGGCCAAACGATAAGTACAAAAGTTACGTTTGGGAGTTTATATAATCTTAGAGTTGAGTGCGGGAGCACACCTATTAAAAATCTTCTTTAAAAATAACAATTATAACAGCTAATAAAAATGTGTTATCTGTGATTTGCCTGGGCAATGAATAACAAAATTTCATGATTAAATCTTCAGATAAATAATATTTCCATTTTTTAAATAAGCACATGTTATCTAATCTTAATACAAGACTATGCTATTTCGAAAGAACATAAAATATATACATATGTAAGTACATACATGAAAGTTAAGTCATAATTAATGAGGCATTATAACATGACAAAGCAACTAAGAAAGTTGTATTCGGTTGGGCAGCATCTCAAATACCCTCCACAATGAACGCATAACTTCTAATATTTTTCCCTGAAGAGTGTTTTAAGCAACAATTTTAGAATCATTGGAGGGCATCCATTAAAAAATGCATATTGACATTTACTTTCAATACCTTCAAATGTATATTTTTTTCACCAAAATTGGTTTTAGTTCGCTTGCAGGTCCAATCGCCTTGAAATCGGTTTTACTATATCTCAGCTACAAATAGAATGATACCTGAAATTTTGAACTTTTTCCGTTAAATAGCTCAGTTATACTACTATAACTACTTTCTCATACCAGAACTTGTTTTATTTTTCCTTCGTGCTATATCTGTGGTATGAACTGACTCAAAAATATTTTTTCTTTTTAAATTTTTTTAGTCTAACTTTTGTAAAAATAACAATTATAACATCCATGAAAAACATGTTATCTGTGATCTGTTTGGGCAACAATTTTTATATGTTGAAATAATAATAAAATATTATTATAAAAGTTTCAGAAATGTTAATATAATTTCCATTTTTTTAATAAGTACGTGCTATCTTGTCTCAGTACAACGCTTAAGATCATAAAATACATACAGATTGTCATATACAAAAACAAACTATAGTTGGTGATGGCTTTATAACATGATAAAGCAAATAAGAAAGAGAAATGTTAAATCTCCTTCACAATCTACGCATAACTCTGAACATATCGCTGCCTGAATACAGAAAATGCCCCATCTTGTGTTTTTGAGTAGATATTTAAATGATTATGAGATACCCATCCGAAATGAACTAAAAGATATATGAATCTGTTGTAAATATGATTTCAATAGCGGTAGGTATTTTTCTTGCCACCAAAAATGGCTTCAGCTCGCTTACATGTCTAAATGCTTGAAAATTGGTTTTCGCTATATCTCAGCTATATAAAGGGCAATTCCCGAAATTTTTAATTGTTTCCATCAAATAGCCCGTTTCTACAATCATAACTGCTTTCTAATACTAACAAGTAAGAAAGCTATATTCGGCTGGGCGAATCTTAAATACCCTTCACAAAACTAACGTATTTTCGGTACCAAAAAGTGTTCAAGTTTACCAAAAAGTCCAGTTTCTTGACAAATCGGTTTTCGCTATAT
>BGZK01003863.1:0-18562 GCA_005406025.1 Eumeta japonica
TTTTAAACCGATAGGCGCTAGCTAATTTGAGGCGAATTTAATATTATCACTACGCGTAACGAAAAATTATAAAAGTCGCTATTTGCAAGTTAAACAATCTTAAGAAAAAGCATAGAAAATTAATTCTTTTTGTTTCAATGTATTTCTTACTTATTTCCATTTTAATTTTTGCAATAAATCAATATAGTATCGATCGCTTATCTCGTTCTGTTCTCGACGAAATCTACTAACGTCGTATATCCATCTAATTTTATACAGACAAAATCATTGGCATTTTAAAAAAGGGCCAAATGTTGTGCACCCGAAGCCGACGAAGCTGCATGAAATTAAATATTGGTGAATGTCAGCGTCAGCGAAGCAAGAGGGATATGCAAAGATCGTACCACGCGGAAATATATAAGTCTCTGTCTATCCGTCTGGGGAATAGGCGTCAGTTCATGTCATATATTATTGTTTATCTACGTAATAATATGTTCTCGATCGTCCCAGAGCATAGTCATCTTCACTTTGATCTGACGCAAGGTTCAGGTTTGCTTATCCTTTGGACGGGGTACACCACTTGTCCACTGTTTGGATTGCTCTCGGATCTCCGGCGTGCAGTGGCAACCTCGGCTCTCGACCGCCGTTATGAAACGTCTCGAAGAAAGAAACAGCTTCAAACGTTCCTCTGAAATTGTACGTTTCTATACATCTGTAATGAGGGAACACGTCAGCCAATGAGCACGGAGCTATTTCATACCCAAATGTTTGTATTAAATGTTACGAACGCGTTCGGAGAAAATGTTTACCGTCTGTCCTATCGTCCTTAATTCAAGTAATAACTTAAGTTACCGTTTTACGATTTTTTTTTCATCGTTACTGATTACTTCGTTTATAGTTTTCTAAAATCATGTAAAACCAATCCCTTTGTGTGGATAAAGCTGACAGACAAGAAGAGTCCCTCAAAACACAGTCGAGCTTGGCTCCGATCTGACTTGCAGTTTTCCACCATTCCAATCCATAAAACTTTATGACGGCACGAATATCTATTTTCCCCATTTTAATAGAAGCTAAGGATGGAATTGTTTCCGGTGGCTTTGTTCTTAAATAAATTGATTTTTGTGTGTGTTCTAGTGAATAGTAACAGTTGACAACAATTTCATTCTCAATTTACCAGGTGTCCTTTTTTTTTTAGTTCCGGTTACCGTATCCATTGTAATCTTAGTACGTTCACGAAAGCCTTGCAAATGAATTTTGTCAAACATTTGCATAGCTATCTCGATTTTTTGCCCTTAAAAATTATTGTATACAAATCGATTTGCCTGTTTCTAAAAATATCGTATAAATAAATAGACATTTAAATATTCTTTGATTAACAGTGTACCTGGTGTTTGAATTCGTTTAGTATCCCTCAAATTTTCCGTGAGGATGTGATAACTTTTCGTGGATAAAGTTAAATCGTTAGAGAAGCTGTTATTATATCTTTTATGGAGCTTTACTTTGTCGCCCATCACTTATAAATTTAAACAGTAAATGATTAACGGATGCAATTTAAGAATGTCATAAGTGCCCTGGTTTTCTATCTATCTAGATATATATACATATTTGGATATAAAAAAATATCTATGTAAAATTTCACCACAATCATTAAAGCGAGTTTCCGGCAAATCGATTACATATATAATATATACCTGCAATAAAATTATTGCACATTTAAAGGTTAAAAATGATAGGACAAATAATTATATTCATAAAGTTCTTATTTTTCTAAGAGTATTATAGCTTTATTTCTCTGAAAATTAATAGGACACTTAAGACGCTAATCGTATCTAATTAATTTTATAGATTGAAAAAAAAATACTGAAAATGCAAGCACTTCTTTTAGGAATTAACAATAAACCAACTCGGAGTTACAATTCGTACGCAAATAATCTCGTAAACCGTCGTTGGAACATTACGGCATCCTTCCCGAGAAAGCGATCCCTCGTTTCCGCGCGAAAACGGCAGCACTCCCACGCGTTCCGCGAAAGCCGAACGTCCGAACGATTCGCCGAGCGCCGTCGCCGGCGCACGCGGCCGGCCGGCACGTCTCGGCGCGTATATTTAGCACGGCTGAAAACTTTAATCGTCGACAGCGTTAGAACGTCGGCCGCGCCGGCCGTCCGTCGTCGCCGGGCCGCGTGTGGCCGGCCGCACACAAAAATTACGTCCCACCTCCCTTTGTTCGGCTGGACATACCTTTCAGCGGGATGCAATTAGTACGGCCGGAATAGCCGTCCGCGGCGGCGCGCGCGGCTATTTCGATCGCCGCACTGGATCTAGGATCGGAGCTAGGTAACGAGCGATGAGCCGGCCGATAGCCGAATTCGCCGACGATTACGCCTTCAAACCGTGAGAGTCGTTTTGGGAAGATTAAATTGTCATTAGTTTTCGTAACACTTTGTCCGTTCCGGTTAGTGTCTATATGCGAGGGCCGTTCGCTATAAAGTGAGAATGAGGTACAAATAAAGTAAATACTGGCTGGTAAAACTGGAGTATTGATTGGATTAAACAAAAGAAATAATCTAAATATATTTTGTTTTAAAAATTGAAGTCTTTCGTTTGCGGTCTATTGTAGAACGTTGTTGAAAATGGAAAAAAAAGCATTGCGCGCGGTTAAGTAAGTGTGCTTGAAAATTTTTGCTACAGAACGATTTTATAAAGACTTAGAGGATATTTTAGTAGCAAATGCTCCACTGTATTCTACAGTTGCTCGTTGACGCACCGAATTTAAACGTGAAACGTGAAAGAACATCCACTAAAGAAGACCCTCACTCAGGTCGCCCAAAAATGGCAGTAACCAAAGAAATGGTAAAAAAGTCAAAAAACTTGTTTTAGCAGATCTTTGGGTCACAGTACGTTCAATAGTCGAAGTAACAAAGATTTCGACTAGTAGCGTGCATAACATTTTACAAGAATGTTTGGAAATGAAATAAGTATCCGCCGCTGGGTCTCCAGAATGCTTACTGATGCACAGAAACGAACCAGGGTAAAGGTTTCTCGAGCTTTTTGGAACTGTTATAACAACATCCTGATAGTATTTTGGCTGTTTTTACAACTACGGATAAAACGTGGCTTCACCATTATAATCTCCAAACAAAATTACGGTCTATGACTTGGATAAGACCACCATCATCTCCAACTCCCAAAAATTTAAGGCGAGTCGTTCTGCCAGAAAGATCATGGGCCCTTTTTACTGAAATAGTAAAGGGGTGGTCATGACAAAATATCTCTACCGTGTAACTACTGTTACAGGCTTTTTATATGCAGAACAAAAAAAAAATGCATAACGAAATTCGAAACAAGCGGCGAGGTGAACTAGCAAAAATTGATTTGTTCCATCAATATGAGCCTCGGCTCACAGGTCCGCCATTGCTATAGCTGCAAATCGAGATGCTGACTTCGAAATATTTGATTATCGTCCATATCTACTCGACCTTTCCCTTTGTGATATCTATCTATTTCCAAGGTTGAAGGAGTATCTGGAAGGACAGAAATTCGACGATGCTGGAACAGTAGCCGCTGCAGTATTTTATTGAACGCCCCTCATTTAACGGCCGATCTATCTTTGCAGAAAATACAAATAGTAAATATACAAAAACGGAATCCTTATACTTTTTACGTCACGATATATGCACGCAAACCGGATTCACAGCTAAAGCACATAAGCCATTTTGTCCTTCATGCACATGTCGTGTAAGTATTTAAAACAATATTTTTAAACATATTTTTAGAAAGATTCGCTCATTTTGATTTATGAAATAAATTAATTCCAGTACGTTGTCTATAGCTGATAATAACGCGTGTCATGTTTTGTACAAATGCAAGGTAATGCAAACCAATACACAAAGGACGTATGCCGCACATTACACCCCGAAAGAAATGGTTTGATTTCTTTTTCATTTTCAACTCACCAGCTGATTCTGATAGGCCGTCACCGCGGTAAAGACGCACTCGGGGAATATGAAGGTCTTGAACTCCTCTTGGTCGAGGTCGGCGATGGGCGCACTAGCGGCGCCCTCCCGCCGCAGCACCAGGTGAATCCGCGGTTGGTACTTGTGCATCGAGTTCAACACGAGCTGGACAAAAATAAATACGCAATAAGTGAGTAACTTCTATTGTATTCAGCGTAATTTCGTGGAAATTCATTATTAGACGCTTGCCTGCCACATGCAGTAACACGCAACACACAACCCACCGCTGACTCGAATTTGTTCTTCCACTCGCTTGACGTACAGTCATGCAGGGAGTCACTCACTGCACTTCCGCACTGACTGCGTTAAGCATGGTGGTTGAGAGTACATTTGTAGGTAGTTTTAAAAGTCCTGACACCCTGGTGTATGTAACTATCTGCATTTTATTGAAAATGTGCCTAATAGATATGGAACGTACGTTTAAATTGTGACTAATCAATTGGTAGTTAAGATAAATAGAAAATTAACACTTGCTTCGGTGTTTAATATTTGTTAATCCTCCTCGAATCGGCTTGTTTCCACTAAAAACAAATCGGATGGATTATAGTTTCTAATTATAGATCAAGACATTTAGATTAGGAAAAAAAAATCTAATTATCATAAAAATTAAAGATTATTTATATTTTTAGAAAATAAATCTTAAAAAAATAGGCATTAAGTCACGTGACAGTAAACACCAATCAGAAAGTGTGACGTCACGGCTCTACAAACATCTGCTGTCGTTGACGTTTTCATTCAAACAACAAAGATAGCCTCCTGCCATTTTCATTATAATTTCTCGTTTTATCCCTTTTTAACACGTAAATACAGTTATTCTTAGTCATATAGTGAAAGATAAACAGATATCATCATGGAATCAGGATTTAGCAAACAAATAGCAATAACTTGCCCAGAGTTGACGCCGTTATGCTTGGTACATTTTTCGCATCAAATAGAGACTTTTGCTCATCGAATTCCGCAATGTTAAAGCTTCAATGTAAGTATAATATATTTATTATAAGTTTAGATATAAATATTAATGTTTATTACCGATTATTAATTTTGTATGTATTTGTAGACCTTTTACTATCATTCTTTAGACTATCATTCCTCCTTGCAAGTGTTAGCCACTTTTTCCGTATTTGTTGATTTCTTGGAACATATATAAATAATTTTTGGGCGTTTTTATGCTTGTACTTTCACACTGAGGCACTACACAGCACTCGTAATAGTTATAAGACGGCAAATCCATTTTATTTTAAAACACTTCCAATCTTAGTAAACAAACAGTTTTGTTTGGCGAGCCGTGACATCATTCAAGACGCCATGACAGTCTTAGGCGTTTTGATGAAAATTAATTGGAAAATTATTTTATAATGATTTTACTAAAATTGTCAAATATATAATTGTTGAAATTCCTTAAAATTAGCATTTTTTTTTAAAATATATATTTTTGTTGGATACTAAATAAGGTGTCTAAATAATAAATAGTTATTAAAATTTTGTCAACTATAATATCCATATTGAATATATTAGCGTACTTCTTGAACGTAAACATTAGATATATTATTATTTCAAATACATTATTTATAAATTATATTTCAATAATTATTTAAAATTGTAATATAACCTATTACGTTATAAATTATTTTCATAAGCATATTGTTTTTAATTATGTTTCTAATTACGAACATTATTTTTCAGTGTTATATCAATAACTTTTCTGAAAATATATTTAGTGTGAGAGGTATATTTAGGATATTACAACTTTTTACTTTGACTATACCTATTATCGTTGTTGGGTCAGGTTTTTTATCACTCTCCTGTTGCGTCATACACTTCCACAATCTCTTTATTACAGATCGACGGTTTGAATTTTAATAGGTGCAAGCTGGCCCAGTGCCGGTTGCGAACTGCTAGCGCCGGCCGCTATCGACGAAGGACCAGGCAGTACGAGGCAAGGAGCTAGTGGTTTCATTCTACTTAAGTTTAAAAACTTATTTAATTTTGTCAATTTAGCAGTAGTCGGGTTTTGAAATTTACACCTTCTCGTGCGAATGCAACGCTTTCGTCTAGTAGGAATAGTTCATATTGTTAATAAACAGACTAAGACTATATTTATCAGTAGTTATTTTTTGTAATACTTCCGGTATTTTATTAATGTTCTAATATTAATTAATACATGTGCAATTCTTCATCTACCTTTCTATTCTTCACAACCGATAGAAGTGTTTCTCAAAGATATCGTAATTGAGAAAGGAACCCAAGTAGATGGCCCGCATCGTGCATTGGTTTCGTATGTACCTGTCCGTTCTTGTCCATCTCGTTGTTGGTGAGCTTGACCTTCTCGAAGGAGACGACCTGCTTGCGCAGCTGGTCGCCCGAGAAGGGCGAGTCGGGGTGCGGGTAGAGGCGCGGCGGCGCGGGCGGGTCCGCCTTGCCCGCCACCAGCCACGACGAGCGGTGGTAGGCGTAGCGGTAGCGCTTGCCGTCCACCGGCACCACGTCCAGCACCACGGCGTACCGCGCCTCCGGCCGGCAGCCCACGAAGGACACGCGCACCGTCGGAAACATTCGTCTGCTGGTGCAAAACCACACAAAACAATAAGTAACTTGTCGAAGGACATATTGAGGTTTTATCAATAATTTAATCGATTGCCATAAAGCTCCAAATTTATTCATTCTCATCAAGCCCAATGATCGTATCGGTAATAATGGCCATTGATGAATCGTTGATTCATATAAAAGCTTGTATATCATTAAACAAAAAAAACCTAATGCATAATAATTATTTTAAAGACAATATAAATAAAGTACTCGACTTTCAATAAGTTAATTTTAATGCGTGTAATGTATATAAAATTTAATTTAGAAGTAGTTTTATTTAGACACGTTTAGCTGTATTGCTAAATTGTATTTGGTTGAAAATCAGAGTAGTGTTTTACTTAACTAATAAGTGCTTTGTAACCCAAAAAAAGCTATGTTTTTTTTGTTTTATATATGTTTTAGGCAGAAGGAGTGTAATGTTGTTGCAACAAATCGCACAACTGTGCGAATACTGGATTGCACAATGTATATTCGTGAACATCTTTATCTTTTGATGTAGTCACTGCTCTTAAAAGAACTTATGCAGTCCAAAATCCACAATAATTCTGTACGAAACATCGAAATCATATGTTTTGTTAAATCAACGTTAGATCATTAGACAACTTACTTAGACTACTTAGATAAAAAAGGAAATTATTAAATTTAAACTCAAGAAAAGATTAAATCGGTAGTTAATCTAATAAAAAAAATCTTTGACGACATCTATAAAATTTTGAAATGATGTTTGCTTGAAGAAATTCTCAGATTTTTTCAAATACAGAACATAAATTAAACTTCATGATATTATATTGTTGCATCATTAGCTCAAAATAAAATTTTAACACAATGGAATAGAGCTTTCCTTAATGTAAACTTTTTCTGAAAGTTGGTCCGCATGCAACGTCAGTAAAAAACCTAAAATCAACAAAATGGAAACACACAAAGGGAATCAGTGTTTAATATCACGAATACCGCTCAAATGATTTGACTATTTATGTTTCATTTCACAGGAATGCAATGAATGTAACTCATGTTTTGTTATGCACGACACTAAATAAACATCGACCAAAGTTAGCGGAAATGATATAAATACGAAAATTATTTTTCTCGAGTAGTTTGGCAAGTAATAAAAATATTTTAATATAAATTACAATGGCGAACCAGATATATAAAAAAGCGGCAAAGTTCGAATCGGATTCATGCATTGAGAGATCCGTACCACCAATCAATATATTTGTGTTTTGTATTTACCAAAAAAATGATTGATTTTCATTCACTTCTGAATCCTTATCAGGAACATGACTCATACTTAACCAGTTTTCATTATACATACTTTGTTTCTTTGCTTTAGATTGTGTATTATAATCACACTATGATTGACATTCATATGAATTATCATGTTTCTGATAAACCGAAATAAAAAAATAGTTACAAAGCACGTTCGGAGGGTATATTCTTTTATTTTTATTTTTTTTTCTTACGGTTAGATATTCAACATAATAGTACAAATTCTATAAAAATGCTAACAGGATTTTTATTGTCGCATAAACTATATGGCCCCTTAAAAGTAGTACGGACAGATAAGCAGACGGACTGACAGACAAACAAACTGACATGCCTCAAGTACGCAATCCTATAATATGGGTGTATATATACAAGATCATTATCTGTTGTTAACGTTTGAGCATTTTAAATACAACAGAGCGGTAAAGAAGACTGTAATGTATATCATTTTGGAACTATTGCATACTAATAAACTAGTTTTTCTAGCCATACATGTCTAGCCGCTAATAAAAAAATTTGGTTGCCTGTAAAGTCGGTATACGGGCGAAAGTTTTACGTGACAACGACTTTGAATGGTAAAATCATTTTAATGTGAATATTCATTCGTATAGTAGGAAGAAGGATGAAATAATAGTAACAATTTAAAACATTTATTTATACAAAGAATTATATTTAAAACATTAATTTATACAAAGAATCTCGCACTGAATTTCATATTAACAAAATTTTATTTTTACCTTTACACATACATACGTATTTATATACAAATATACATACAATAACTTGCAATACATTTGCAAGCTATGCACTAATTCTCTAGTGCGCGCGCGCAGACCGATCATAGTTGAGTGGGAGAGAGACAAGGCATTCGGCGGGCCTCTCTCGTTCGGTGACTCATCGTTACGTTACCGAGCGTTACACTTTTCAAAGTGACTCCCAGCCGCAACCTAATTTAAGACGTTGTCACGTCAAAAAGAAGTGATGAAAGACAAGTAATAAAGTTTAAACGGTGGCTACAATTCGGATGAACATAATTCGCTGTGGCGAACTGGACTCGTTCTCCGAGAATCAATTTGAGCTTGACAGTTTGTTTTGTATAAATCTAAACGGATTTTATGTCGTATATCGAAGCCTTTAACAGCCTTTAGTGCCAAATATTAAAAAAAAATAAGCCCGCGAATATGTGGACAATAACTATTTTTAACTTAATTTCTGAGAGAAATGGTGATAGCGGCTATTTTTAAACGTAAAATTAATACTTCGGTTGAAATTAACTAAAATTTTATATTCATATACTTTTCTTCATTGACAATTTTATGAGAACGGGCGAAAAAGAGTGGTAGCTGAAAATTTTCCAAAAGTTTGCAACCTATATGAGTGTATACTCATAATAAAAATATAAAATTATTTATACAGGTTTATCGTATCCTGCTGTATCATTGAAATCAAGTAACACACAGGAGCTTAACAGTTTCAAGTCTATTAAATGAAGATATATGTGATGTATTGATCAAATTTAGAAGAAACTCATGTCCGGTTAGTAGTGGGTTGTACAAATATAATCGTTGTATATACAACAAGATTGTTTATAGAGAAAAGTGACACTATTCGTGCGATAAATATATACAAATTAAGCATTCTATGAATATAGTGCACACATTATTGTGCATTGCAAATATATATATTCAACTTTACACAATATGTGTAATGTGATACACAAAACATAAGTATGATAGCGCGCTGTCTCATAATTGTTATAATTGAACGTGCAACGTTAATTGTATTATTTGACGGTGAAAATAGTAGGATCAAATTATAAACTATATAATTTGATCCTATATCGTCCATATAAGAAAATATTTCGTCCTCATTATTATCGCATTAGCGAACTTATTTTTATATAGCTCTTAGTAGTAGTATCGACTTTTCAGTCCATTGTAAAATAAAGGCGTGAAATTTACACTTTACGTGATTATTCCGAAACGGCGCGGTCGGACCGGTCGGATCCTTGAAATTTATTGTATTATGACTTTTTACTAATGGCAAATCAATTATAATATGTATATACATACATATAATGAAAATGGTTTTCTTAGGCCACACGTCGCGCTTGAACTATTAAACGTATTAGTATGGGACTACGACTATTCGATGTAGAATCTACATGTAGATCTATTAGATATAGGTTATTAATTATTTATATAATGTATACACATGTTTGTATGGATGTTTGGCATAAGCTAACTGCTGAACGGATTGCTATTGTGACTTGATCATACGACGCGGAATCGTTTGTGGTTGTTATAGATTATTTATTCATAACACAAAAAATGTAAATGTACGTTTGTTTGAATGTTTGTCATGCGCTGATGACTGGAAGATTTGTAGTTGGGACTTTAACCATTCGACATGAGATCACTCGATGATGATTTAGAGTTCTGTATTGGAATCGTAAGCGGGACGGGAACCGGATCCGGCAGTATAACCGGAACTGAAATCGAGAACAGGACCATGATCGCGATTACAAGTGACAGAAAATTCGGCCGATAAGAAAATGAAGGAGTTCATTCTATGTATATGGAGCAAACCTAAATCGCATTTGAAAAATAAAAAAAAAACCGGCCAAGAGCATGTCGGATCATGCTCATTATAGAGTTTCGAAGCCATTATTATAAAGAATATTCACTATAGATGAAAAAAAGTACGTTGTAACACTTTTTTCATGTTTACGGCACAGAATAGTTATAAGGACCTTAGTCGTCTATAACTAGAAAAACAAGTAGGTATGTCGACTATTACTATTAAACTAGTGTTGACTAAAGTACATCAGCAAAAGAGCGTATCTTCATGACATTTACTTCCTTTTGTTGAGAAGCGCTATTTTTCGGCAATAACTCGAAAATAGTATCGTATATGCGATCACCTTCAAAATGATTTCTGTTGAAAGTATTAAGTCTTACCTTCGTACTTTTTTTTCATAGTTTTTGGACATATACTTTAGAAAATAGAGGTGGGGGGACACAATTTCTGAAATTTTCGGAATGATTATTTCCGAAATTATTCACACACTCAGAAAAATCGGTAGGAAATCTTAGTGTCTTTATAAGAACTGTCGAAATATGTGCCACTCGTTGACGTTTACTGAAAAAAAAATTTTAGCTTCTGTTAAATGTATGGAGTGCCCCCCCCTCCCACAAATATTTATTTTTGGTTTTTAACCACTAAACTAATTAGCGACTTAAACTAGACACCTACTCTATTAGTTATATCAATATACGTTTTGTAGTTTTTGAATGGACGGATGGCGGACATGATGGAATGATAAGCATTCCATTTTTGCCAATTTGGCTCGGAACCCTAAAAATGGTAAATTTAAATTTAAGCCCATTAAAGAGGCCGAGTGACCGCTAGTGAGATATAAAGATCGTTTAATGTGGAAAATATAATAAAGGTAATAATTGACGAATAATATGTGTTTTGAAGTCTTCTTAATTATTTAAAGGTAGTAAAATATACGTAAAGACACGCTGAACGAAATATAATAATGAATAAATGACATTTTCTTTCTAAACTCTCAAGATGAAAAGATATTCATATTGATGAACGAATATATCCGCTATCAATTATTCAAATTCCTCTGCTACAATTTAAATGCATTTCAAATTGTAGGTATAAATCGAAATAATGGAGAACCAACATAAATATACATCTTACGAACTGAATTCTGAACCAAACGAAGTTCTTATGAATTGAATGAAATGAGTTAAAATGAAAGAAAAACATGCCAAAATCTCATAGGCATGTGTTTTGTGTTATCTTAGCTGGAATACAGATAGATACACGGCGTCTATTCTAGACACTTGTGAGCGTGACATCAGAGGTGTAATCTTTGTGCTGGTGCACTGTTTGTATACAGATACTGTTTGTACACTGTTTGTATACAGTTTTTGTTAATACGTCATCCTCGTGACTACATACTTATTTGTTATTTTTTTTATTGTGCTTACATGCCTTCCGTTACAAAAAGGTTAAAATGAATTACTTTCTTAACGTAGCTTGCTCATACTATTTCAAATTGCATCACGAATGCAACTCATGGGAAGTTGCATTCTTTACGAGTGCCCATAATTAACCGCCAGCGAGCCTAGCGTAAAGTCTTAGAATCTCTCTCTATACTATTACTTTCATTTATTTTGTCAGTGCGAGAAGGATAGTCCTACAGAGATGCATTTCTCTGGGGCGTCGTGCTAGGCCGGCAGGTCGACGTCGTTGCCGTGCGTGATAAAAACAGATAAAATCTGTTTTAATCGATAAACATATCTGTAAAAGTTGACAAAGTTTTCAATAAAGCTTATATCGTTAGTAAACGTTAAAAGCGAGCCACGTCTAATCTTCAGCTATAATTATAATTCGGCATGCTTTCAATTTAGTTTAAAAATATCTGTCAATTTTTTGAAATTGTTAAACACGAGTGTGCAAATGAGAGAAAGTGTTTTTTTTTATTTTTTTTCCTCGTGTGTTTTAGATGGGAATTACTAAAGCTATTCAATTATAATAGCCATAGAGTGCACATTATGAGCAATTTCAATAACTATCAAAATATGTCTAAATAAGGACAAGGTGTGTAAAATACGATTACGGAACCTAAGTAGACACTAGTTTAAGGTTAAGGACAGTTAGTATATTATTATATGTGCATTGGATATTCACTTATTATTTTATTTTAATTTTTTTTACAACCATTACTTTAGACACTGTCATATGTTTCAAATGTCAAAGAGCGACTTCAATAAGAAGCGATCATTCAAAGTTTACGACGATCAGTCAATCAGTGAGTAAGTGATTGACTGAAATTTTAATTCTTTAACAGTCACATTTTGGTAACTATTGTGCCATACATTGTTGTATTGTATTTGTAAATGAAAATTGGAATACTAATTTTGTAACTTAAATATCACTAAGATAGAGAGAGTCGAAAATGATTCAAATAAGTTCGTGGAAATATTGCATAGTACGCGCCTGACGGATTATCGAAAAGCCTGGCATACTATATGCTAATTAAAGCTAAACTAATAGGTAAAATACAATACATATTTACAAAAACAATAAACATAAAACAAGTATTTACCAATTATTTACCACTAATTTAGCATTCAAATAATTAAGAAAATCGAAATCCCTCATGATCTAAAACGATTCTACACAAAAGTTTTATCAATAATTATTTATGAAACTAACTGTTCCCTGAGTATAATTAACTGGCGTAATCTAAGAATACTTTCGTTATTAAAAATCATTAAGGTGTTATCAATATTGACCGACTAAAGTGAAACCGTAAAAAAAAATATATAAATAATTAATGTACATATCGATTACAAAACAAAAAAATAAAGGGGAACCGAAAATTGAATTGATTTCATGTCGAAAGATAATGAAAAATTATTTTATTTCTACTAATGACGATCGAATTCAGTGATACGACAGCGGACGGACAGTCCGTCCGGGGAAATCAATTCGGTGAGGTATCATTACCAAATGATTTACAACGGCATTTTTATTTCAATAGCCAAACAACGTTTGTCGAAATATCCCTTCACGGTCTAAATTAGTCGCGTGAGTCCGCGTCGCCATTAAACTATCTAAAATTAGGTTCGTAGAGAAACTAAATAACGGGTCTATCTTTGTGCGGACTTGAGAACGAAAACAACTTAGCAATTGTGTTATCATCTCATTTACTATTATCATTTTTTGGCATAACACTATTAAAAGTGCGCTAAAATGTCTTCAATGACAACGCCAACAATATACGGCAAATTATATTAGTTTATAGTTTCAAGAAATTCTATATGCCTATAATTTTTTTTCATCCTTGCCCTCCAACCTATTTTCAGAATCCCTCCGAGGAGGGGCTCTGAAAACTTTTGAGCAAGGTCCTAACATCAGAAATTCTTGATTTTATATAACTTTTTAAAGTTTTTTTTTTTATTTAATTTCACAACCTCCTTTTTTATTACAAAACGGATTATAGCCTCATTGAGAATCGACTCGGCTAAAAAAAACGAGATAATTGATAATAGCAAAAAAATTCATTAAAAATATTATATTCAATGGCTGTCCAAATAAATTGATAGTCAATCTAGCACAAAATAAACAACGATTGTGGTGAGTTATATTTGTCTCTTCTTGAACGACAATAATATGCCATGGTTGTGATAACTTTTAGAAAAATAATAAAAGTTGTTTTCAATAACCTACCTGGATTAGCCAGATACCGACATTCTAAAGTACAAATACTAATTTTAGCGATGTAAGGAATGACTTACAAAATTAATCAAATACTACACAATGTCATTAATTATGTACCATTCGTAATAATTGTTTTTTTTAGAGTCAATACCAGCTAAAACATAATTGGAACTCGGTTTTCATCAGTTTTTTACACCCTTGCATGCAAAACGAAACTTTATGTTTTGTATTTATGTTTGTAGATCTAGGTGTTGAGTTAGGTTATCTCTAAATAATTTTCTGTCGATTAAAATCATTATGATATATATCCTTTTGTTGTTTGTCTTGTTTTGGCTCGTGTTGACTCTATAACCAATTCATTGTTATAGGTATGTAAATAATAAAATTGTTTTATAATTCTTCTTGCATATCATTAAAAATATTATTTGAACATTTTGGTATGCAATATTCACAAACCTAACGGGTATTTAGCTAATCTAAGTGGGTTTTTGAAAGCGGTTTTTATTTTTTTTTTAGGGGTCATTCAACATTTATAGTGATCGAATAATTAAACTTCATAATTCATATACCTTTTGTTTGCAGCTTGAGACAATTGTCAATATATGTAAGTGGCCAAGTCATATTTACCTGTGTACGGAGGAAGTGGAAGACTAGTTTCTATTCCAAGAAGAAAGTAGAAAACTAGTTCTTATCGCGAATTTTCCGATGACGCCTGTAAGCATTCCAGGGCTTGATTAAGTCGATCGATTTCCAGGGTTTACCACCCAACTTATTTGAGGGCCCTTGAAACACTCTCATAGGTGCTGGTCTCCACTAAAAAGTGGAAGAACATGAATAAGTGAGGGATACTTTAAACTTCATTATATTCTCATTGAGAAACTCTTGAATCGATGTCCATGAAAGAAATATAGGTAAAAACAATGTAGTGTATATTATATATAATAGCATGGCTTTTCCCATGTTCTGAACGGTATGTTGGACGTCATAGACAAGTATACGGAATCACTGCAAGATTTACTCTAAAGGAATACAGTTTAAACTACTCACATTAGAAAAGAAATAATAACAAAAACTCTCTTCTCATATTATGCATATCTTGTTATAAGTTTTAAGTTGACACCTGCATTTCTATGAATAAAAATTACAAGTCATTTTTACCAATACTACAAAAGCAGAGATTTAATCTGGGCATTGATGCTTCAATCAGTCAGTCACTCAGAACATGTAACAATTTTGTGTATAGGTACATTTTATTTTAGAAATTTTGTTAGTAAATACAAACTATTCTATTTAACTTTACCATTTCATTCAAAAATAGTATCCGTGGCAAAATGACATTATCGATCACAAAAGCCGATTCAACTTTTTACCTATTTTCAATGAAATATTTTAAAATCTTAAGATGAACGGGAGAGAAATATGTAATTAATGGATTGAATATAAGGAAATATTCAACTGAACAAAGTTATCATTGTTTTCAGAAAACTAGTTTAGAGTCGGAACGATTGCGTTATGGCTGAGATTAGTTCAAATTTCAAAGTCAGCGAGTTTTATTTTTTTCCAGACAGTACACATAAATTCATATAATCCCATCCGTAATAGCGGCCAACGAAACGTGAATCCAAAAAACGAAGATTCGTATTTCACAAAAAAAAGTACTCTCAGCCACCCTCAGTGAAACACCTCGAAGTTGGAGGGTCGATCTGAACTTACATCCGCTCCCCCTCAGCCGAGAAATCTTCAACTGTAATAAATAGAAAAAAAGAGTAGTAAAGAATACAAAACTTCGGGGAAGTCATTACAGACGAAAATCCCGTGTAACGCGTTACAACGCGGCATACGGCTACTGTAGCGGAACTTCCTAATCGTTTAGGGGAATTTGGTATTTATTATTCCCCCTTACCCTTAACAAGGACACTCGTAAACGACTCGCGAGGAAAGATGAATGGGTAGTGTTTATAAAACTTCGGTTAACTAACTTGCGGTTGGTCGAGACCGCACCGCTATTACGCTATTGTATCATTATAAATTGCGGTTTCTGTACTGTACACATAGGGTAAACGCCGTGTATATAATGAAATAATGACATCTTGACTTACGTGGGGCCATTTGTAGCGAGTTCGTTATAAGGGGTGGGCACCTTTAATAATATGCTATTTCTACGAATAAGTAACGTATATACGGGTTTGTTTTTGGAAAAATGATTGAAACGGTTACAATAATTACCAACGAATCTTATGTCTTCTCAAGACTCTAAACGTTGATTCGAGAACTTTGTGAAACGTGTTGTGGTTTTAAAAATATTTCACGGCTATAACGCCATGCGTTTGAGGTAGTACTCTCTCTCGTTATATCCAAGTTTAATAATTTTCAGGAATGCGTCTATTCTATTCATGGCGAAATTATAGGATAATATGAATACGTGTATACATAAATTAAAAAAAAATGTTTTTAGAGACATTAATTCTATTCAGCATAAAAGGAAAAGTTATTAAAAAAAAAACCCTAGACGTCCGGATGTATGTGCGTATGTGGTACGACCATGCATCACGTAAAATTTTAAGCAACGAGACATTATTTTTATTATTTTCAGAATTACAGGAAGTAGTTTTATATTGAAAAGGGCTGCCTGATTCGGGGTCGATTAATCATAAATAATTAAAAAACTAATAAATCAACATTTTTATATCTATATCTGTGTCGGCCGGGTCTGCTTGCGGCGGGTGCACAGCGCTCGCCTGTTCCGAGTCGCAGATTCCGCGAAACAGTTGAAGGTAAATTAAAGTGATCTGCAATAAGTAACCAAACACGGTTGTTCACAATGAGCTGACCGTTTAGCGGTTCAGTCAACCGGCGTCGTCGATGCGCCCGAGCGTGAGCCCCGCGCGCGACGCGAAAAGGTCTCGACTTGGAGGCGGCGAGAGCGGAAACAACAGATTTAGCTGTAAGTCGACGCGTCACGGCACCGCGTCGGCGCCGCCGTCGCCGGGCGGGCGCGGGGCCGTCCGTTCCTTTACCGTCGGGGATGCTGTTCCGTAACAGCGTCATTCCCGAGGAATTGAGCGAGTTCGAAGAAAAAAATATTGCCGGACTGGGGCTATGGATTGTGTTTGTTATGCTTACGTTGTTGTTTTAGACGCGCGCAGGGTCGGGTTGGAAAAATGAGGAGCTCAAAGTGTTTTCAAATATTTCCAGAGTTATCGAAGGTTGCTTGCGCGTGTTGATGGCGCGATGCCATTTTGGAAAAAAAATTAATGCGGTACGTATAATCAAATTAATACTGACATTGAAGTTTTTTAAAATATAAAATGTTCAATAAATAAAAGTAGAATATCTACATCTACGTAGGGGTTGATTATGATATATGAAAATAATTTGTTCTGGTGTACATCATTAGATTTAATTTCATTAAAATTATATTGTCGTTGTTATAATTATTATACTACGCATTAAATTTAACAATTCTTAACATAAATATACAATACATTGAAACAAAAAAAAATTGATGTAATTGTCGTCAACTCTGTAATATGACGTATTAAAGTTTCGCACATAAATGTTCAAATTAAAACCTTTATAATTTTAGTGGCAAATATTTTGTCTCGCACAGCGCGAGAGGACGCGCGAGGAAACTATGTTATTCACCATTTACTTTTTGCGGATATATTAAAGTCGACTGTATATGCGGCTAAGTACATCGATGAATACAACAAACAATTCCGATAAGATAATCCGGAACTATCCTGGAGAACAATGCTCGTCCTAAGGAAGAAAATTGAGGAAAGGAATAAACACATTTTCCCGGCTCCTTCCACGCCCTCACCAGCGAGTTGGGATATTTATATGCGTGTGTATTTAATTATACGGGGCGGAAGAGCTTGTGTCCGGCGCGGTTGACCGTTAATGTTCGAGTCGCGGTGGCGAAGTGGCTACGGAGGGTAGTATGGATAGGAATGGGCACTGCAGGGCTGGACAAGTGGCTTTCTATAGTCGTAACTGTTCGTAGAATAGAGAAGTAAATGTATGGGGTTGACGTTAGCTGGCGTTTGTCATTTCGTTACTTTACGTCAAATCCGTATATTTCTTTCTATTGCTTTATATGCTTTCTATTCAACGAGCATCATCGACAGAGAAAGCAACTTGTCTAGCTCTGCTGAAAACCTAAGCTGTATATGAAACCAAATATAGGGACTTAGCGCATACAACGATTTGACTTCGATCACTGTATGTTTTTCATCCTTTATTTGAATTATACAAAAAAATTTACAAAAAATATGGCTCTTCTCTTATTCTAAATTTGAAAACAATTAGAAATAATTCACAATGATGGATTACAGAATTAAAAAACTGTAGAAATCCGAGTTTTTTTTTAAAGGACCTGTTATTTTTTTTTTAAGTGTTCAAACTCCTGAATCTGTAATCGCTGATGGCTTACTTGAACTAGCTTATTTAATTATTGTAATGCACTAGACCCT
>BGZK01003864.1:0-18561 GCA_005406025.1 Eumeta japonica
TTTCTAGGCTTCATAAGATGTTGCACAATCTTTAATAATACCAAGCTGCTGAGACTTATAGTTGTTGCCAGTGCACGTTGATCGTCCTTGCATATTACACTCTGTCAACTTCATCACCGCTTCATCGAGGAGTAACAATTTTCCCATTCCTTTCTTTTTTTTAAAAAACAGAAGGGTTAAGTTTATCAATTTGATCTTTAATTTTGCTCAGTGTAGACTTGATTACTTCTGAAGACTCCTTTGAATATTGAACAGTATTAACGGCAAACTGATGATGGACGAGGGGTTTTCTAGTACTTAAGATTTACAGACGCCATAAATATATTTCCATAGTTGTCATGTCGCTTATATTTATTGATTGCTTATACGTGCTTTGACTGATGATCCATCACAACTCCATTTATTGAGTAATGTGAGTTTATTCGGAAGTAGTTCTTCTTGTTCTTCAGGTAAACTTTGAATTAGACATCTTGCTGTATGATCCATTAAAGACAGAAGGTTTACCTCTGCTGATATATCAGTTATCTATAAACCAATCGGAATTGCTTGTTTTTTTTTGCAATAGTAATTTGACTATATAGAGGAAGTATATTAACATTATGATGCTTCAAGGACTTTCGCAAAATAGAATACTTTTCCTTTCATAATCCCAAGTCCAAAATAATGCTAAAGCTTCTTCTAAAGTATACTTTGCAGGAGAAGTATTTGGTGGAGTAGATATCTCTTGTTTATCCGTTTTAGACGTTGTGAATCTAATCTAATACTAATGAAAGAAATAAACTCAACATATTTTTTTGTCGACTTTAATAGTAAACAAACAACATTTTTAAACAAAATCAAAAAGGTAGTAATGGCTATAAACTTTTGTAAAACTAAATCTAAACCTAAAAGTTTTGTGCCAAATTTCCTTTTTCAAAGTGAAGAAAAATGACGAACTTTGAGGACCACAAAATGCACAATTTTATTTTCTTTTAAGAACGGCTTTTGATTTAGTAAAACATAACCTACAATATGTATTTCTTTTTTCCAAAAACTGTAAGACTTCTTTTAAATCATATAGTTGGTTGAGATAGTCGGTCTGATTGAGCCAACGTACAGTGAACATTTTAAGATCATTAAAAGCTGCGTTTAGATGTTAACAATTTTACAATTCAAGATGAGGAGGAATTGTCTACGTATCTTTATAGAGTCTTGAGGATAAATTTAGAAGCAAGCGACGCTTGATGGATGATGCAGTGAAAGCTGTATTCTCATTTCACTTTTTTTTTTCATATTACCTATCAAGGTTGTGGTTTTCCTGTCCTCTTCCAGACGCCGACAATTTGTTTTACAATAACGATATAAAAAGTTTATTACAACTTCCATCAAAAAGCTTTCCATTATTGCCCACAAAGATTTCCAACGTGGTCATTGATTCAAACCATTAAAATGTCTTTCATCAATGCATCTCACAAGGAAACAAGCTGACAAAGATCATTGATATCTGTATTCTTTCTAACTAAGCAAACCGAAAGAAATTTGCAATATGTCAGTTTTCCTTTCATAGAAGACTCCGCCAAACTTCCATCATGGGCATACGCCAAGGAAGGTTGGGATATGAATCACTTTTATGAAATTCATTCTATAATCTAGCGTTTGAAAAGTTTTGTAAAATATTTTTGTCTAGTATTCCATCTAGAATGGTCTGCCTTTGCTGAGCGATTTTACAAGCTTCTTATTTTGTTTCAATCTCCATTTTAATTTTTATTTTATTTACTATTTATTTATTTTTATTTCCTCAATTTGCTCTTCAGAACCCATTCTTTAATTTTTGAATATAGATTTTTTTATTTCAATAAATAAATAAAACAAACCCCTGAAAAAAGTCGACAAAAATCAATGGAGCCCAAAGATAAAACAAAGTATTTCATATGGCTGATTGCATTTCTTCTGGAAGTAAAATTTTCCCAATTCTTGAGCAGCAACTGTTTTTTTGAGAAGACAAGGAAGACAGATAATGCATGCCAAGTTTTTGTTTCCGACTTGAGCCGAAATAATATTGTGATTTGGTAGCATAATTCTTCATTATCAATCGAATATTTTCATTCCAATGCCAATTTAAAATACCATGAAATTTTATTCACCTAGAACTGTCAAATTGATCCTTCTGGGATATCCTGAATAAGAAAAGTAAAATACCAATAGTAGTGAAATAAATGAAATGAAATTACGAAACAAAATGTAAAAAGAGGAAAAAGTAATAAAAAGCACTAAAAATGAGTGATCAAATGACAATCTAAAATTGAAAAGATTTCAATGAAACGCATTTATGAATACTTACTTAAATGTATGCAAATGTGAAACTGGTTTTTAGTTGAAGTGTTTGCCCCATTAGATGCAGCACTTGATAATTCGCCATCGGACTGACTCCAGCAACATGGCAATGTTCGATTAGAATCCTATTTACTTTTGATTAATTTGATTCTGGTATGACTAAGGTTTGCTTTGATAATAAACCAACTGATCCCTTTTGGGACAAATTCGAAACAGATTGTGTTGAGCCAATGAAGGTGATGCAGTTGCTGAATTCAATGTGCTTTTGCTTGTGCTTGTTGCTGTGTTTGTTCTACCGGTGGTGGTACAAGAAATTGCTGTTGTTGATAAACTGATAAACCCATAACTATTAATGGTGACGATATGTTAGTTTGGCTCGATGGGATGTCCGTCGACGCATTTAATTCAAATGTTGGGATTTTTAACTAAATTAGAGTTTTTGATGAATCTTGTTTATCGATATGATCCATCTCATTGATAGGTGTCGAGTCATCGGAGATGTCACTATATGCTTGGCTTTGAACGCCTTCACGCGATATTATGTTACAAGTATTTGATTTGTCAGATTCGTAATCATTTAATAAGTTTCTTTCCTTTTGCACTTTGTACCACTTGAATTTTCAGATGATGTTTTATTTGAAGCAACACTGTGCTGATTTTGATTCAGATGCATTTTGCTGTCCGCAGATTCTGTACAAAATGCAACATTATTCAGTCCAGTTAAGCCTTTCTTAGACGAATCGAGCTCCATGGATTCCGATTGTATTGGAATTTCAGTTGGTGATATCTGAGGTATTGGACAGGAGCTTTTATTATTCTTGGACTCTGTCTGCCCATATCGCAAAAACTCCTGATTTTCCAAATAGAAAAATCTTGTTTATTCCATTGACTGGAAAATTTTAACTTTATAAAAAATGCTTGCTTAGCTTTGTTGCTTATAGTACGTATAAAATTCTGCATAAACCACTACAAAAATTAATAGTATTCGTAGAGATAGCACTAAAGCTATCATTTTAAATTTGAAATTTAAACACATTTCCAGAAGAACATGAACATATCATCATGTTTGTTTCAATTTTAATGAGATATGTATTAATAATATTACGTGTTTCTTTTGTTTACTTACAGTAAATTTGCTTTAAAAAAAAAGCTAACAGTAGAAATATTGAAAGAGGTGGTTGCAGAAATCGTGTCGTTTGAGTTAATAATTCTTTCAAGTGCAATACATAACTATTTATTTCTACTAAACCAATGCCACTCACTTTTTTACAACTTTAATCTTAAGATTGAAAGTGCAACAAACAGCAACAGATATGTACATATAGGAACTGTATAACTGCAAAAAACGCGAATAACATAAAATTAAAAAAATAATATTAAATATATTAATATATTTTGTAAAAAAGTATTACAAATTTACTTATCTTGGCTTCCTTAAAGGTTATTAGTTGCCGCCAAATTAATCACGCATAAAATCATTCCTAATTGAAGCATCCCGTTTATATTCGAATAACAATTATACAAATTTTCCTCTCGCTCTTAGAATAGGTCTAATGGCACGCAAAGAAAAAAAAACGCAGTCGCCTCGAATTCTTGTTCCCATTTGTCAAATATGTTTGCCCGAACTAATTTTTATGGTCCTAATACAATTTGAACAGATATTTTTGGCCTTAATACTTTTAAATTCACTACTATAATGTTATATGTAATTTAAAACTAAAATGTAACTCTAATTTATTAAACATTCGAATTATGAAATTTTGATATAATATTATATTTTCAATAAATGGAAAAGGTATGTTATCGCCATAATTTTGTGTTTGTTTTAACTTACTTCTATTCATATACATATATGTACCTTACATACATACAAGCAACGTTTATAAAATATATTTGTCATACCTCAATTTGGTTTCGAAAAAGGAAAACGAGGAACTTTTCCTTAGAAAAGAACAATTACAAGATGAAGGATCTGGGAGTGTAAAAATTCATCAATTTAAAATTGTATGTAAGTATAAAACATACATATGTAACTTAAATTTATTTATTAATATTAAATTTATTCATGTACATGTGTGTATGTATGCATATTTGTATATACATACATGTGTACGTGTATTAAAAAGTTTTTTTTAAAGCTACGTTTTTCTCCTGAACATAAAAATATGTTTGAGATGCAAACATTAATGATAGTTTGCGATTCTGATTCTCTCAATCATGTTTTTTCTTGCATTGGCGTGTGCTTTTCCCGTAGCAAATACTCTCAGTAAATTTTTGGGAGGAGACCATTTTACTCTGTCGGCTGAAAATATCTCAAAAGACATTACCCAGTAAAATCTTGTAAGAAAACGGCTACTGATGTGTAAACAATTGAAATAATAAAACAAACGAATTTTGCATATGTATAGGCAAAAGTTCTGCCATCTCCAACCCAAGGCCGCACTCATTATTTAAACGTTTCTAGTATGAAGTAAAATGTTTGTTTATGATAAATGTTTAAAATTAACGCTATTTTAACTAATTTGCCTCTGCGATTATTAAATTTAAATTTTATTTTCATTTCATAGAAATTATTTCATTCAAACGGCTGTTCCAATTAGTTGCAAAATCTGAAATGATGAATTTCCCCAGCAACATTTTGCGCAAAATGGTGAGATTATTTATAGCAGCAGCAATTGCTACTTTTCCCCATTATTTTAAATAAAGGGTAATCTGTTCAAAGCTGCGAAAACTGTTCAAAATTTACCGTGGAATGCTGTCAAAACACATGTAAAAAAATTATGTGAACCTTTCATGAAAAACATTTTACTGAAATAATTGAAGCCGTAAATAATTGTAATAATAAAGTAAAAATAATTGCTTCATGCGAATTTTCAATAACAGCAATTTTTTTTGAATGTGTGCAAATTTTGCGGAAAAATATATTATTTGTTAAAAAAAAAATAGATAATTTTAAATAACACTATTGAAAATCACATGCAACCACAATGTTGATTACTTGTTATGTTGCCAACAAATTTCAACGGTTTTTTGTAAAACTTTAATTTTTATTTCTTTTAAACCAAAATATAAAATAGAGGCCAGCTGCCTACACGTCAAACTTTCCGTCCGAAAATGAATGTTGTGAAAAAATCGCTTAATTTTTGTAATTGACATATATTTAATTTGAAGATTTTGTATAACTAGCAAAATTATACTGAAGATTTGATCATGTGTCGTTTACACTCACAGTGCTAGTTGAAACAAACGACAAACAGGGCGCCTAGTGGATAAACCTATTGGTGGTGACAACTTTTCGGTTAGCTCGCGTTTTCGAGATATATGCATGTACAGGATGTAACATAATTTGAATAGTCAAAAATCAAAATTTCGAGAAAAAAATTAATTTAAAATGATAAAAACTTTTTGGTTTTCATAACTTTTACCAGAAAACAAATTTTTCTTTTGAAAAAATTGTGCTTTTTACTTTGAATTTTTTTGCTGCTTTAAGTTAAAATATTTAATAAAGTAAGAGCAAAAACTTTTCTAAAATATTGTGAAATTTTAATTTTAGAAAATTAATTAAAATATATGTATAAATTTATAAATTATTTCCATTTTTCATATACATACATAAAGCTGCATGTAATAAATAGATGGGAATAATCGTTCGTTTTAGTCCCGATTAATTCCATTCCTTTTGAACAAAAAGAACAAGTTCGTTAATTTATTCCTTTTATTCATTTATTCAGTTATTCTTTGTATTCGTTATTATAACAATGTTCAATTACAACCGCTGGAGAACAAAATGATATTAGCATGAAAAAAGTCTAATATAACACCAGTCACCCAGCTTTAATTATGTTGACAAGTTTTGTGAAGAAAATTCAAGTGTTGTTAGTTGGCAAAAGAGTAAACTGCAGAGAAAATGTTTTTTTAATTGCAACGCTGAGAAATGGCCCCTGCTGAGCTATTTGTCTGTTCAACATAATTCTACAAAATAACACTTTTGGTTGGTTTTGAATAACAATTTGTACACAGAAAACTATGACCCTTTTCCTTAACAAATATTTCTTTGTAGAACATTTTTATTCAATTAATAATTCGCTTTGATTTTATTATTTCCTTTGTGTGATTTTTTGCAGTATTTATAGGATACTAGAGTAACCAGACTGCTTTGCTGGACAATAAAACAATACACTTAAAAGTGATGCATTTGATGCACAAATTTTCATGACAACTACATGGGGCACATAAAAATTTTAAAAGTGGGACGTTAAAATGGGCGTGGCTGAAGAAAATGTTATAATTTATCTCAGATTTCAGCCTAATTGGTGTAAAATATTCAGGCCCAAAGGTTTGGTCTCCTATAAGGAACAAACAAAACACATTCAATTTTATTTATACTATGTGTGTTCATGTACATGAGAATCAACAAACATATTTAGGTCGTAAACAAATGTTTTGTCTTATTCTATTACTGCCTTTGATAGATAGATAGTATAAAAGTTTAATAAGAAAAAACGTTTTTTTTGAATAGGAAGCATTTTACATTATTTACATTTTCCTAAGTTTAACCAACATGTGAAATGAAATGAAATAAGCTAACAGAACTTAAAGAAAAAATAGATTTTATAAATTTAAGGATTACAAAATATAGATTTTTGTTGTGGTTATTAAGATATTTTTTAGGTAAATCAACATACTACTTGCTGTTAAATGTATATACATGTATATATACGCAAGTATTAAATTTCGTTGAAAAATATTTTCCCTACGCTATTGATCATTCATATTTTCACAGTTTTTGTTCGAATCGACCAACACGAATCTGTAAGCATTATTTCTGAGGATTATCCATTGTAACACCTTTCAATATATAGCATATCTTGGTGAAACCATCACCAAGTTCATCTGATACAGTACCAAGATTTTCTCGAAAAGTGTAGGTGCGAGTCCAAAATGAATTTTAAATGCATATTGAATTATGTTGAATTATTTTTTGTCTTTGCTTCGCCAAAACTGTGGCACACATTCAAAAAGCAGTCTAAGCTCTCTTCCACATCGTTCAACTTCGTTTTAAACACTGAGTGCTCTCAAATTTGTGGACCCTTTTCTTAATTTTACATCGCTGATCTGATTATCAGTAAGTTGAAATTATGAAAAAAATAGATCTGCAAGGTGCTTTCCTTCTAAATAAATATTATAGTGGTATCCCGATTTAACGAATTTTACTGTGTAAGGGTATATATATATATGAAACAGATTCCTAAATTAGCATAAAATCAAATAAAATTGAGCAATGTTGTCTGTCCGTCAGGAGTTGTTAAAATCGGATCGAGATATATAGAAATAAAATCTGAGATCACCTCGAAAATTTCGTACATTTGCATGAGATTTTGAATTCTTTTCTTGACTTTTAATGTTGGTAATAAAATGTTTGTTATCTAGCATGGCATTAGAAAATTGATTCAGAGATAAAGGAATATAAACATTTTATATATGTTGTTTTAAAAAATTGCAAAACAGAGTTAAGTGAGATTCGAACCAGTGACCCAACGGTGTGTAATGGACGACTCTCAACCAATTGAGCCATAGAATATCGGTGAACTGTTGATGTTTTGGGTTATATATACAGCTTTTTAGAGAAATATTCCCTTTATTACTGTTTTCTTCATATCAATACTGCACATATGTATAATTATTTGTTCATAGGTGCTTCGCCACTGAGTGTACAATAAATTGGCTCATGCGGAATCGCGGTCAATACTGTACTTGTTTTGCCAAATAAATGCAACCCTGATACAGCAAACATGTGACTACTTGATGTGCAGTGCAGGTAGACATGCCAAAATGTACCAATATTTAATGCGCCAATATATGACTGAATTTACTTGTGTTTTTTTATTACATTTTATTTTCTAAATACATATATTTAATATTGAATTATTAATAATATTTAGCATTTGAATTTATTAAATTATTAATTTACTTGAAGCTTTAAGATGGATAGTTATTTGAATTTTTAATAATCATAAAATTTATTATTGCATTATGTGTACATATTGTACAATGCAAAGAAAAGATATGGTAATCGAATGATCCCTTCGAACATTCTTGTTCCTATTTTCCAAATATGTTTGACCTTACTGATTTTTTATGGACCTAATATGGTTTCAAATATATATTATTTCCCTTAAAATTTTAAATCTGCTACCATAAAGTTTATATGGAGTTTAAACTTAAAGAGTTACTCTGATTCAGCTAAATATTCGAATTGAGGGTAATTTTGATGCTATAGTATTATATTTTCAACTGTATAATAAATGGCATGTTTATCCTCATAATTTGTTTTGCTTTAAGTGACATTCATATACAATACATACAAGCAATGTTTATAAAAAATAAATTTTCTATTACTTTAATTTGATTTCGGAAAAAGGAAGAAATTAAAAAAAAAGACACTATTTTGAAAAGAACAAATACAAATAAATGATTATGGACCTGGTAGGAAATTCTCCAATTCACAAAATGTATCTACTTACATTTATTTATTAATATTAAATTCATTCATGTACATCTGTGTATGTATGTATATTTGTATATATATACGAAGTACACAAATTTTTTAAAAGTTACGTTTTTCTTCTGAACATAAAATATAAGATGCTTAATGATAGTTTGCGATTCTGATTCTCTCAATCGTGTTTTCCTTGCGTACAAAACGAGGCAATCATGTGATGGCAGAATATTTGATTGGGGCAATCTTAATATTATGAACCAATTCAGCACAATAAAATTGCATAGCGCATATGTATGATCTTAGCTTTACTTAATAATGCAAGACACTGATGCCATATTTGACTGTAAATAGCAATTGACGATTTATAATTCCTGCTTTTGACGAATTTAACATTTTACAAATTTTCCCTTTTAAATAGATTTAAATAAGTATACAGTTTGACAATTTTTATTTTAATTTTTAATAATTCAAAATGAAAGAATTAACTATAGGAAGTGGTAAAATTAGTTTATTATGTTTTATGAAGTGCCCATGTCAATTGGATTCTGTAATATAATATTTATGATTTTACAAAAAAAAAAAAATGATGGCATTCAGTTTAGATTGGCTTAAGATTTAAACTTTCATACTAATATATTATAAACAGATATTAAACCTTAGCGATAAGTCTGACATTGGTGGGCTTAAGTAATTATATATGTAGGTCTCAGATTTTGCAAACTTATTGTCAATTCAATTAATTCAGTTCAGTTCAATTAATTCAATAAATAATTATAACATTAAAAAAATTTTAGTTAAGTTTTTATATTAATCCAAATAATAATAAAAGAACTTTGTGTTCGTAAAACACATATTATTCTTAATGAAATTCGACAATGGCCTCTGGTTTTTACTAACATTAACTCCTTGATTGTAATCAGTTCACGGAAGCACCAAAATTTTACACTAAAGCCCCGACTTGCGTTGTTAATGGGAACCGGAGGTTCGCGACGCAAATCGGAACAACGCAAACGATCACCTTTTTCTACATAAATAAACTGAAAGTTAATTTATTGGGGAATATATTCAAAACGAAGCCAAAAATTTTATGTTTTGATAAAGAAAAAAACAGGTACGAATATATTTTTATATATTTTATCTACTTTAGGAAATCTCTCGAATGCAATTTGAAAACTTCTAAGTGTACAGGCGACAATCTTGCTACCAGAGGTTGTAAAATGCTAGACAAAAAATAAATGTTAAAATGGTAACCACAATGTTGCAGTAAAAATTTAACCGTTTTAGTAAACGCAAAGAACTGAAAACAAGCAAATCAGAAATAAAACGACGCAAATTGGAATCAGAACGATGAAAATCGAATTTTTCCAGTTTTTGAAAAGCGACGCAAATTGAAACGACTCAAATCGGGACGACGCAAGTCGGGGCTCTAGTGTATTTTAAATTCGCGGATAATTACCGCGTATCACTCAGCATGCAAAAATTGTTAGATCCTTTTTATACCCTTCACATACTGTGTAAAGGGTATATCTAAGTTTGTGATTCCGTTTGTAATTTTTTCAATATTCATTTCCGACCCTATAAAGTATATATATTCTTGATCAGCGTTAATAGAGAAGTTATTTGAGCGATATCCGTGTGTCCATCTAACTATTTGACTTAGAAACTTCGTTCTTCACTCAATATGTTGCATATTGTCCACGAGGAATCGCTATTTAATTCAGCAAAATCGGCACGAATAGATGAGATATATCCGAAACACCGAGGTACCGGAAAAAATTTGCAATTTGTATGGAAATTTTGAAAATTTTTGATTTAAAGTAAATATTCGGATTTGACTTAGTCTTTAGTGACGAAAAATTTTCGGCATCGGTCCACATACAGCCGAGATATAGCAAAAACCGATTTCTAGTTGAATCGGTGGTTTCATGAACTGAAACGCCTTCCTGTGCTAAGAAACACATATCGTAGTGAAAAAACCTGCTTAAGTAAAAAAATATTTTTTCGGTCATCGGAACATATATAACCGGGATATAGCTAAACCGATTTCTCAAGAAGTCGGGTGGTTTTAGTAACTAAAACGCTTTTGTGCCAAAAACACAAATAAAGAAATGAACAGCTAATTTAAAGTAAAACAAAATTTTTCATCGGTCCATATATAGCCGAGATATAGCGAAAACCGATATCTCAAGAAATTTAACTTTTGGTAAACGTGAACACTTTCCTACACAAAAATAGGCATTTAGTCGTAAAAATAGATATTTGAAGCAACAATAATTTTTCGATCATCGGTCCATATATAACTGGATATAGCTAAAACCGATTCTCAAGAAGTCGAATGGTTTAGTAATAAAACGCTTTTGTGCCAAAAACACATATAATAGTAAACAACAGCTAATTTAAAAGTAAAACAAAATTTTGGACATCCACATAGCCGAGATATATCGAAAACCGATATCTCAAGATATTGAACTTTTCAGAACTGACACACTCCTAACACAAAATGACGATGTAGGCGTAAAATAGATATCTGAAAACAAAAAAAATTCTTTTGGGCATCGGTATATATACGATATAACAAAAACCGATTTCTCAAGAAATTAAACTATTGATTCAAAATGGACCATAGTAGTAAAATATAGATTATTTTAGAAAAATCTTTTAACATTGGTCCATTTATATCGAGATATAGCGAAACCAATTTCTAAGAAACTGGAATTTTGTAAACTTGAACACCTTGGTACCGAAAATACGTGTAATATTAAGATTCGGCCCGCTGAATATAGTTTTCTACTTGTTTTATTATTTTGTTAAAGGTAAACAGGTACGCCACTAATAAGAAAAAAGACAGGATTATGCTTTCAGCTGTTCAAAATAAATATCTAATCATAATAATTATAAAAACAAATAAATGCTTGTTTTACGATATGTGTTGAATCTTAATTTTAAGGTAAAAGTTACAGGCTGCGGCTTCTCTACAACCATTACAACACCAACAAGAGTCTTAATTTTCTTGACCGTTTCAAAACAATGTCAAAATTGTTAGTAATTGGCTATATGCTAACCCACACCAATTAAAGTCACAACAAAGCATGTTTTTTTGTTCAATAAGACGAGTTTTGTTCGGTATGTGTTAGCTTCGAACAAGTTTTGGATTCACCAAAACCTTTGTTCTGACTCCAGTGTGCTTCAGCCTAAGACTTTATGCCCCTCATGCAATACAAATGTTATGGCGTTTTTCTGAAAAATATGGTACCCGTCATACATGTGACCCTTAATAAAATAATATAACTTTAAACTATCAAAATGAACACGATTTGTCATGTAGGTGTTGTTTCATTAGATTATAACGTTTTTCTACAAAGCAACATCTTAGCGTTTTAGTTGAATAAAAATAACAAACATCGAATATAAAATTTCTTTCAATTTCAATAAATGCTAATAAATGAATAATAAAGAATTTCACTGGCATAAAATTGTATAGCAACCAAAAAATAAGATGATAAAAGGGTGCATCTACACCTCGTGTAAAGTTGAGTGGTGGATCATGTACAATTTCTGCCAGTTTTATGCAGCATGTGTAGAAAAGAAGCGATGCACTTTAAATATCAAACATAAAATATAAATAGACCCTTTTGTTCTCATTTTTGAAATACGAGAGGATTTCATACTATTTGCATTACACAAAATCGTTCTACTTTGTATTACCATGTAAAAGCACCTTTACTTGTTATTCATAAAATGACAATATTTTTTATAAAACAAAATGAATTTATGTATTTATATTCATTACAAAAAAATTCTCTTTGCTAATTGCTGTGTTAAAGAACAGAGATCCACAAAACATGGGCGCCGCACAGTGGACCATTTTAAAATTTATGGCCAAAGTCATTGTTGTTGTTACCGATTTCAAAGATATCTAATTCATTTGAAAGTAAATACCAGTGAATCGAAGCCAAAAATTTCATGTCTATTTTAACTACATCATAGCCAACGAGGTGCCCCAAAATTAAGTTTCCAAAATGTTGCTGAAATTACAAATTTCTCAGAAAATATTAATACTTAAATGACTATAACTTTTTGTTTAACAACATATTGAAGTAAAATAAATTTTGTATTTTACGTAGACATTATATAACCGCAATGAAAAATTTTCTTTATATTTTTAAAATTAAAAAATTTTTTAAAAGGTCTGTATTACCCAAAATTCTCCTACTTAATGGAGCATACTCCTCCCAGTCAGAGCGTCAAAAAATGTTGTAGCCCAAACCCTTTTCCATAATGGCTATACCCCATTGTTTATCCGCCAGGTTCCGCCCGTGTGCACCAGAGCAATAGTTTAACCCCAAGGTCAAAATTTTGTCCAATTTTTCAAATGCAAATTTTAACCAAATTTTTTGCAAGTTTATTTTTTAAGTTCGAAATAAGTTCGTATTCATAGAGGAGTTGCATCCCCATTCGTGCCCCCTCCAACCACATACATACTTAATCGCAAGCTGGACAATACTGACTACTCGGCCCCTTCTTAAACATTTAAAAACATCTAAGCCTTATGGATTATTACGATTAAGAACTGCAAATAACAAAGCAAAAGGCAAAAATGTATTAATTTATTAATCCATATCAATGAAATAATTGAAAAAGGAACACCTAAATAAAGCGCGTACAATGTGTATGTTAATTAGGACATCATTTTAAGGCTTGAGTAGTGTTTATTACACCATGTGTTTGGTTAGCATTACATTTTGTGATCATTTAGGTAATTATATATGCTAATTCCAGGGAAAAGCATTTTACGTACATATATGCATATCAAAAACTGTATACACCGTACAATGTTTGGCGGTGCTAGATTTTCACCTTATTATTTTTCGCACAAGGTTTAATATGTACGTACAGGAAGGAATTATTAAAGATTCATTTTTGCACCAATTCCATCAACACGATATAAGAAAACTAAAATTGAAATAATTGAAAAATAGTAGAAGCTACACCGCGGCATACAGAGGATTTTAAAAGCATTCCTACACCAACTGAAGAAAAAAATTTATTCCAGAAGCCTTCGCGCTATTTTTGGATCTAAAATTGACTAAAATCAATATAAAGAGTTGCGGAAGGGAACTAATGAGAAGAATTGTGGAATTTTCCCAGAGTATCGTGATTTGTTGTCAAGAAAGAATGTTTGCCTTCACAAACTGCTATTAGTGTTACTTCAGTTCAGCAGAAATAAAATTGCAAGATTCTTGAACATACTGCAGAACGATTATTAAATTCCGTTGATACTGATAATTTGAAAAGCTTGGAAATTGCAGAATTACTCTGACTTCCAAATGGGATGTGATGGATCCTCTGGTCAGGCAATACGCAATGTAATGCCAAAATTCTTCAGATAGCAATTTATTTATGGTATCTTTCGTTCCATTGCGCTTAACAAAAGATATACAGGCTTGGAGCCGTCAACGAGTAGAACAACAGAAATTGACATATGGAAAAATGAAATTCCCTCTTCAACGAAGCATTGCAGGCCAATAAAATTTACATTTAGAAAGGAAACAAATGATGTCAAATGAAGAAATTCAAAAATAAAAGATCAAATTAAGGTACTTCAGCCAGTTATACTTAAATTGATGACCAAGACATCAGTAAATTTCAAAATGTGTCTTACTATGATTGATGGAAAAGTTGCACAAGCTTTAACCAAAACAAAGTCATCGTCAAGCTGCAATATATGCCAAAAGACATCAAGCCAATTAAACCAACCCCAATAGAAGACCACAGCTTTAAAGAAGCTTACGAATTTGGATTGTCCCTCTTCATGCTAGAATACGTTTTATGGAACATATTCTTAAATTGGGTTATGATTTAGAATTTGGTCCATCAGGTCAAACAGTGAGGAAAAACAGAAAAATGAAGAAAAAAAGAAACAAAGAAAACAAATTCAAGAAAAATATCTTCAGCTGGCCTCATAATCGACCAACCAAAACAAGGAAGAAAACTCTGGAACAGCCAGGAGATTTTTCCGATCCAGAAACAGCACCATCACAGGTGTAGACTACGATCTAACAAAACGATTCAAAATCATATTAGAAGTTATATCATGCAGCAGAAAGATAAATGCAAAGAAATTTGGAGATTACGCCAATAAAACAGCTATACTTTACAACGAAAAATACCAATGGCGATATATGCCTTCGACAGTCCATAAAATTTTGTACCATGGGGAACAAATAATTCAACACAATATGCTGCCAATAGGAGATCTATCTGAAGAAGCTCAAGAAAAAAGGAACAAGGACTACAGGTTCTTTCGCGAGCACAACACAAGAAAAATATCCAGATATCATACTAATGAAGACCTTATTACTATTTTGTTGTGCACTTCAGATCCATATATGTCCAGCATACGACAAAATGGAAAAGTCCCTCTATCGAATTAGACGAAGAAGCTATGGAACTTCTAGAACATGAAAATCAAGACTACTTGGAAGAAATATTTACAAAAATTGTTTGATTTATAGTAGTTTTAAATTTAATTGTGTAAAAATTATAATTATATAAATTTATTTAAAAAAATAATAATTATTATAAAAAAAGCTAAAATAAGAGCGTACTCTTAATGAAAATCTTTCTATCTCAGCTAAATTTGAGCACGAATCAGATAATTGTTACTTAATAAATCATATTTCCTTTCCAGTTGTTCTAAAGCCAACCTTGGCCCCTGTGACTGTTAGGGCTAAAATTCTCAAATAAAGGTTGAATTAATTGGCAATGTTAATGTTAAAAATTGCTATAGGTACATACTGCATGAGAAGGAGATATTGTATATAAAAAATTTTTAACGTGCTTAGCACTTATTTTGTACTAAAATTCGGCAAATATGAAAATATGTTTTAATCCCTCCATGACTTTTGATTACCAGCCGATTTTACACTCTATGTCAAGAATTTAAGCTTAAAGTCTCATCTGCTGAACAAAAAATCGCGTGTAAAATTCCAATCCGACCAAAAGTTATAGATTTTTGACCGCTATCTGTAGAATGGTCCACTGTGCCGCGCGCCATGCTTAAAGTGGAAGACCAACGCATGCGGAATGCGATTACGGGCGGTCGTAGTATTACTAGTGCAAAATTGTGGTTTGTTTACAAAAATATTCATATAAAAAATTATATGAGAGGATATAATTAAAATTGGCAGCACTAAAAGAATATGCCGCGCAGCAAAGTAAACCATTGTTCTACCTTTTTTCATTGCCGCTTGAAATTCTACAAATCAAAAGAAAACAACTAAATGAAAAGAAAAAATGGACAAATTTGGTGATAGTAAATTTATTTTTCAATTTAACCATACAAAGGAAAGTGACAACAAAATGGACACGATAAATGACGAAAATTTATTGAAGAAGTTAAACAACATAAACATGTGTACGAAAAAAGTTCTGTTGAAATGCCGCGTTCATTGGCCTGCCATAAAATATTCTAAGCGGTAAATTAAATTGATTGCCGCCTTCAGCCGCTTGCCGCGTACATTGGCCTACCACCTTACGCTTTTGATCGTGTACATGTGCACACTACAGTTTCCAGAAATGCACATTTATCGCATTTTGCGATTTTCACACCCAAAAAATACCAAATGAAGATTTACAGATTTTCGGTAAAAGTGCACATTTTTAAACTTTAGCAGTATGGAAAATTTTTCTATGTTACTACCTTTTGGTGATTTTATATCTGAACTTCAAACCAAGAAAAATAGCATCTAGACTTGAATTGAGAGTTAAAATTGTTTGACTTTGAAACATTACTAAAGAAAAAACTTTAGCCTCAATATTTATTTGAAAAAAAAAATATCCGTAATTAAAAAGAGTAATATTGATTATGCTTTTCCAACGGTAACCAAATTTATTCAAAACAAAATAATCTTGCCAAATTCGTCGGTAAACAACGAAAAATTTTCATTCATGCGATCTTGAACAAACCAAAGTTCAAAATCGTTTCGAAAGTTAATCAGCGGTGGATATGCAGAAATGATTAAAATCTAACTAATTTATATTCTGATACATTTATGTTTTCAAATTTAATGAAACTAATGTCATCAGATATTTATAAAGAAAACTGAATGATTTTGTGATGTGATGATGTTGGAGACAATCACAAACGCAAACTATCATTGACGTTTGTGAATAAAGATTAGTTATTGTCTCAAATATATTTTTATGTTCAACGTAATTTTTTTTTTTAAAATGTTGTTTTTATTAAATAAACAAATATACACACACACGCACACGCGCATGAAAAAATTTAATATTAATAAATAAATTTAAATACATACACACATTTATCTTCACGAATTGCAGAATTTTTTTTCACTCCTGTGGTCTTTCATCTTTGAATTGTTTATGCTCAAAAAATGGCTCCGTTTTACTCTTTCAAGACCAAATTAAAGTTTGAGATTTAATATTTATTTAACGAATAGAATTTTTTATTATACAGTTGAAATTATAATATTTTAGTAACAAAATTTCCCTCAATTCAGATGTTTAGCTGAATCAGAGTACCACTTTAAGTTTAAACTACCATATAACATTATGGTAGTAAATTTTAAAATGTTAAGGACAAAATACCTGTTCAATTTATATTAGACCATAAGAAATTAGTAAGGGCAAAACATATTTGAAAATAGGAACACGAATGTTCGAAGGGATCATTCGATTTATTATTATTTTAAATAATTTTAAATAATTTTATTATATTTTCTGATCATAAACGATTGTTTTCTAGAGAGAAAAATGCTACCCCATCCGCCGGTCTTTTTGAGAGTCTTTATTACCCACTTTTCTCATGAGCTTCTGCCCCTTTTATGACTCACATATTTTAATAATTTTCGAGTTCGCATCCGTCATAAGGCGAAATATTTTTGAACGAAACTAAAGCCGCGTTAAATCGATGAAACGTGGTAGTGAGACATTAAATATTAAAGATAGAAATATAACCCTTACATAGACGCGAACAAAGGTATACAAAACTTTAAAAATCGGACTAAAACGGCGACATAGCGAACAAAACGCAAAGTGGGTGGTATTTGCGTTAAAAAAAACGAAAAAATTTATTTTGAATGGATTTTACATTATCTTTAATCCTAGTAGGTGGCTGATGCAACTTTTTCAAATCACTCCAGTAATTTAATCCATATTATATGTGCATAACATCTCATATCTATCTATTTAATATTTGTTCTCAAACAATATCTAATGATAAGTTCATTTAAATTTTATTTATGTTTTGCCTATTTGCCTAATTGTAATTTTATTAACATTTTTTCGATCAAAGCCACTGTAACTTATTTTTGATAAGTAAACGCTAGATTTTATTGACTTGTTTGTTACAGAAGTTTTATATTTTTGTGATTTTGTGAAAAATGCATTTTAATATCGTGAATTTTGTTGTTACATTAATTTAAGTATATTGAAATTGAGAAATTAAATATAACAACAACTACAGTGGTGGCCCTCGGAAGTATATAAATAACATTGGATTAGGTTTAAGTTAATGCATTTTTAAATAAAGGATTATTGTCATAGTGGTAACTAAATTGAACGCATCGTTTACTTTCATAATCATTTTTTACGATCACAATCTCGTTTGGTAAATTATATCACTGCCCAGAGAACAACATTTCAGTGGCGTATAGATAAAAATTTTCAGCATTAAGTTGCTCATACAGCTGCTGGTGGAAAACCCTATCATCGAACAATAT